>WURT03142047.1:0-50929 GCA_009936505.3 Holothuria glaberrima | reverse complement strand
CCGGTCTATAAGCCGGTCTTCCCAGCTTCTATCTCAGACAGATGAAAATCTCTCACCGAAGGGGCGCTATACAGAGGAGTGGACACCTCGTCCTTTTTCAACTCTCATCGGCCCGATTAATTCCGGAAACCGGATGATTGAATGTTCAGTAAAGTAAATATGTTAATAATCTGAAGTAAATAGGAATCGCTTTCATTCCCAAAGCATCGTGTAATTAGTACTTGCAAGCAAGTACTAATCGAAGCCACTGAAAATGGTATGAAATGAGACGAAAAAAACCCAATATTGCGCCACCTGATTCCAAGCCTCGATCCAGTAAATATTAAAAAAAATGAGCAAACGGTCTACCATGCTCACCTCTGAGAACAAAAATGTCTGTCGCCAACACAACTTTAACCGTTGTGTCAGGAACATACCTTTCACGCAGGCAACAGATGGCTGTAAAATGTTTCTACCTCAGATTCTGCCATTCGCACATGCGCAGCTTAATCTGAGACGTGCCAACGGACTTGCGGTTGACAAGCTTTTTAAACAAGCGGGGATTTTCGATGGTGTGGTCGTGGAGCAAGTATTATCGTTAGTCCGCGTAGCGTCGTTCAAGTCTGGGACTATTTTATGAGTGATGAAACCAAGTATATAAAGAAAGTCAATAGAACTGCGTACCAACTTATCGTCCTTCGAAAAGAAGACTCGTTCATGCCTCAAATGGTCTGATTATTCTATTAGAACACCGTCAAGTTGGCGAAATCGGAGAAATGGTCGAAATTTTCATTCCATGAAAAAGTCAAAATAACTGCGTGGCAGATGAAATGCAGTATAATGTCCGTATTGACCGTGTGTAAATAAAGAAGCATCACACTGAAGATATTCATACGCCAAGCCAGAAAGGAAGGCACGAGTTCACTTGACAAATTGAGCAAATCCAATCATCAAAGCTGCAGGCTTCGATTAATGAGTGTTTGCAAACTCTACCTTGCATTTGCAGAAAGTGCTAACAGTTGGATAATGGGCCGAAAATGTATATTATGGTATTCCAGATAGATAGTTTTGTAACTGGTCGTAGTGTAGACTTTCAATTGTGCACTCTTAAAATTAAATAGGGTTTACTTACAAGTTGCAATCGACCTCCGAAGTGTATTCTTAAAGGGCAAATGGTCAACCACCATTCATTTTGAAGTGTTTTTTTTTTTTCTCAAGGCGTGGTTCTTGGCCCTATCTTGTTTTTGCTCGAATAGTGTTGGGCAAATGTGTATGTTGACGTTATGATAAGAGTATTGATGAACTTGTAATTATACTAAAATGACCATTTTAGTAGTTGAAGCATTTGGTGGCAGTAAAATAATGTAGTTAAATACACCTAGAACACAAAGGAAATTTCTCCTGGATGGTAGCAATTTTAATGTGATGATATGTGACAAGGAACTAGGAAATACTACGCACAATGAGCAATTAGGTGTTGGAAATAGCAATTCTTACATGATCTATGTTAAATTATGTTTGTCTGTAGTGTCATAAGAAATGGAAAAGTGTTGCAACGAAGGATTAACAGTAGTGACATCCTTGCTTATTTAGATATTACAAAAACTACTTTTGCCAATTATTCAATATTATAATCTTACAATATATAAGGGTGGTCATGAAACTAATTGTAAAAATTTTTATATTAAAATCTTACAATATATGAGGGTGTTCGTGAAATAATTAACATCCGACAGATTTATACAAAATCAAAATATCACCGTAGCAACTAATCAGTTTATGCACGTGTGATGGAGCACGTCTCCTAAAACGACTCGCCGCACCACAGATCAGTGAACCTGTACTTTGAAGGCCAAGTAACCCACATAAGTACAAACTAAAGTGAGAATTTCATGTTTTATCTTCAGCAAGTACAAATTTACAACTGAAACCTGTATAATTGTGATACTATCCTACATAAGTAAATTAAGCAGTATCTAATTAAAGATGATTGGATGAGAAGAATCTTTTCTCCACAACAATATATTATGGATAAAAATGAGTACGTAAAGCATATGTAGAAGGAAATTTCATGTATGCCCTCAGAATGGTCCTACAAGATCATTTCAAACGCCAGAGGTTTCAAACCCTTCACTGGCTTTTACCCTTACAAAAAAGAAAGTAAACAAATTGCTGCTCTCAAGCTCGTAAATATTATCCTAATGGCCGTGGGAATTAATAAGGGCAAATGTCCAAACATCCGAGTAAATTTGGAGATTTGGTGATGAAATTTACATTTTAATGAGCACTCTCTCTGTTTTTTTCAGTAGTTTGATCTAATTGTAACCGATTAAATGTCTTAAAATACTCCAACGCTACCTTAGCCCGGCCCTTACCCTTCCCGTAGGAAAACTGCATGAAAAATTTTAAAAGCAAAAGCATATTAAGAATTTATTTATTGAGGTTTGACTACTTTCAAAAACACTCTTTCAACTGAGGTGATCACTGTCAGTTACTTTACAACGATTTTTGGTCTCTCTAAAACTAATCTCTTGTTTTTTAATTGCCCATGTGTTGTAACAATTGTTTTTCCTTACATCTTTTTGAAGATATTTCATGCGAACGAATTTCTTTGGAGGACGGTCTTGTTATCTTTGATCCCGACTACCCCAAGTATCCCAATGGAACAATAGTTTATTTTGGATGTCCAAAAGGTTATAGTCTAGTCGGTAATTCTAGTGCAACGTGCCTTACTGCCAGTTGGGATCTTTACAAAGAATCCGAATGTTTCGGTAATTATCTCATATTTAGAAACCAATGATTTCTCAAGGTTAAAAGCAGAACATTATGAATAACTTGTCTCTTGTACGATACAACATGAACTTTCCCCATCCTGTTGTCTCACATCTTTAACTATTTAAATAATGAATACTTCTTTAAAAGTATCAACAAAAGATAACAACAGGTTTGGCTACATTTAAAATAAACGTTAACAAAATAAAGTGATCAAAAAAGTTATCCCGGACTAGTGTTATATCCATATCACATCTAAATAAATTACTCCCAGGCTTTCAGACACTCTCGGAGGACACCATGATATGGTAATTATTGTACCAACGGACACCATAACCTTGTTTGTTCTTATTGAATATTTTTGAGCCTTATGAAAATGTTTGCATCTATTGAAATAAATATCTGTCATATTTAAAACACCCAAAAGTTTTCGGGCATGTTCAGTAAAATATTCTGAACGTAAGTAAACAAACCTTTTTGAAAATTCTTTGCTAGCTTTACCGTGTGACAGACCGAGTCTGGATGACAACAGAGTGGAAATCGAACCTGACAGCACACAATACGAGCACAATGACACAGTTGCGTTTCGTTGTCCTGTCGGATAAAATCTAACTGGAACCTCCAAAGCTACTTGCCAACACGGGGCTTGGGATACAACGCTGAACCAGACATGCAAACGTAAGTACTTAATACAAAAGTTGTTGCAAATTACACAAATAACACATATCAAGAATTAAAAAAATATAATAATTTTTACTCATATGAAGATTTATAACATTAGATATCCGGTTAACCCATTTTTTTTCAATTAATTCTACTAATTTGGGCTATCGGGAACAAAAAGAAGCATCTTATTATGTGTTAGACGTATTTCTACTCAGTGAGGAAGTAATTGGTGACATAAAAGAAGTTGCAATAAATTAATGGAGCTTTTTGTTATTCTAAAGCCTCACCGTGTAGCAAACGAAGTCCAGACGACACCAGGGTGGAGCCCATACCCAATAATAGGGAGTACCAGCACAACGACACGGTGGAGTTTTCCTGTCCTGATGGTTATAACCCAACAGGAACCTCCAGTGCAGTTTGTCAGTTTGGTGTATGGGGTACAGATCTTAACCAGACTTGTGAACGTAAGTAACCATGCTCAAAGGAACAGCAATTATAACTTTTATCAATCTCTTACCAAAAACTGATAGAAAACAATGCTATTCTCCATGCATGATAAGAAATTTCATTACTCCTTTTCTTATCCTTTTCTTACATGATTGGAGCTTATTTTAGACAAAGAAATCAACACAAAAGCAGGCGTCTATGTAACACTTGTGTTCATTAAGAAACTATTTTGGTTACATTGCAACAAGATTAAAGTAGAAAGGGGGATTTACTTTTTTCCTCAAGCTTTACCGTGTGACAAACCAAGTCCAGATGATACCAAGGTGGAGATTTTACCCGATCAAGCAGCATATCAACACAATGACACAGTGACGTTTTCATGTCCTGATGGATATACTTTAGAGGGACCATCCAGTGCAACTTGTCAGCTTGGTGTTTGGGACACAAAGACGGACCACGTATGTGAAAGTAAGTGGCAATTATCCTAGTAAAGGTAAATGATATAGCACACATGGTAAAGGCTCCTTAAAATAGGCTACTTCTAAATTCGTAAAGGTAAATTCAACAATCTGCCTTAACCTGATTCATTTTTCAAATAAAATCCGGCAACGATAATTTAAAATGAGAGTAACTTTCTAAATATACACATTTATTTGGGTTTCCATCATGACAACCATAAAATGATTCAATTGATAAAACGAGTTTAATATGTATTATACGCTTTATTTTTAATCTGTTTTTGGGGCTATGTACGTGTTATACATGTTTCTTTCTATATACCCTACACACACTGCTAACAACGTAGTAGCATGCCTTTGGTTGTGCCCAATGATTAATGCCATTTACGATGTCTGTGCTCATTAAGAGAATTGCTTTGAATAGTTGATAGCTCTTGGGAGAAAGTAGGTGCCACGTTTTGTGTAGTGTATATATATATATATAAAACCATTTATGTTATAGACAAAGTTTGAAATTTCAGAGAGGGGAACATACGGGGTTTTCAACCTTGAAGGATAAGAAAAGAAAAGTATAATTAAACACCCCACCCCAATTGACTGGGGGATAACTTCCTGATCCCTGCATCTGAAAATCGTTATTTCACACTCAGCTGACCCTGTGGTAAAGCACGGGGACTTGAGTATTTGCAAAAATTGGGACGTTCAAAGAACATCCTGAGGTTCCATAGATTTGTTTTGAATTGACACTGCGTATTCAAAAGCGACTTTAAGATATTTTGTGAAAAGATATTTTGATGCCATGATGCCTCAGACTATATTAATCCATATGGCCAGTTGTCAAGTGGCCCAATAAAACAGTGGGACAATGAAATAGAAGGACTTTCACCATCGTTATCACCATATCTTGCAGTGGATCAGTGCTTTATTAATGCAGAATTTGAAATCAGGAGTTGCAAAGTTCCGGGGGCCTGCCCTTGCTACAACGGCGAGCTGCTTATGTACAGATTTGTTTCGTTTTTAGATAACTACAAAAATTGTTCCTATCTTAAGTAAAGAAATATAAAATATCGTCCAATGCATGCGTACAATATTCAAAATGAGGATTAGCCTTCACATTTTGAGAAGGCATTGGATCATGTAAATCTGTCTTGTGTATATCTGGGACTGTATATAACAAGTTAGTCATGTGAGGAATCCTCCAGCGACATCATTTTGCTGCATTTACTGTCATCGCAGTTGGGGGAAGCGAATAAGCATGGGGATGAGATAGGGAACTCCTTCATCTGTCCTCTTGTTTCTATCCTAAGGGTAACTTAAAGCTACTAGGCAGTTTAAAGATGCAAATATTGCGAATTCCCCAATCATGAGGAACGGAAACCCCGATCGACCCACAAGAAACATTTTCAAGAGAGTCAGAATTGTTAATAATCCTGTGTGGGGTGATGAGCGGTCTTCGTTTATCATATCATGAAGTTTCTGCGAAGCAATTTGTCAGTAATTGATGGTCACTGACATTAAAATAAACATCATTTTACCTCTTCAAATAGTCAAAGAATGTGGTAACCCTTATCCGGAAAACTACAACGTTATTGTCGAGCCATAAAAATATAGGTATGACAATGGTTCTACGGTACTCTATTCATGTCCTGAAGGATTCACACTTTCTGGAATCCAACGGGCAACTTGTATTTTTGGTGAATGGCTACCAGTAGAGGATCCTCCATCTTGTGAAGGTGAGTAAGCAACGAAAAAGGTAAACCCTTACCGTAGTAAACTTTAGCACCTAATCCTGACCACCTCTTTGCAATCCGAGCGTAATCACACATTAATAGCTTTCAAAACAAACATAATCTGGATGCCAAACGCTTTCTCAGTGTAAAGCAATCATATTTCTAGGCGAAATTTGATGTATGTTGTCAAACCCATCAAGCTTTTAGAAGTTTTAAATAAATAAAACACGTTGATCTAGATTTACATTACACCGTAAGAAACTGATGATGACGAAGTCGGCTTCTTGGTTAGGCATTTTATTAAACAACTTTGACCGTTGTTTTCACCCTTTAGAAGAGAAAATCAAGCAAAAGATTAAAAGGACACCAAATAGGTTAAGCCAATCTAAACGGGTAGTAAAGCACAGTCTGGATATCAAATCAGATGAAAAATGGTAACCTTTATTGTAACGTACACCGAAATATTTTTAAACAGGACTTCGTTAAAATTTAAAATTTCAGCCGAGGGATGCGAAAGACCCCAAATTGATGGAAGTGATTTTGAGCCAGACAAAGAGAGTTATGAAGACGGAGACACGATAACATTCTTTTGTTCCGACAACAGGACACTGGTTGGAAGTGAAAGTAGTACTTGCACACTGGGAGAGTTTTCCCCGAGCTCGATTCCAACTTGTGCTGGTAAGTTCATTCTACCCGTTGACATGAAGTAACTGTGCTTTCGTTCATATAGAAAGAGCAGTATTTTTTTCGGTCAAGTCAAGTCGAGTCACAAGTCACCTCATTTCTTGCAAGTCAAGTCGCAAGTCATTTCTTCGCGAGTTGATCACAAGTCATGATATTTGAAATCGCATGAATTTATAATGATGCAGGATTACTTCCACTAGCATCACCCGTGATGAATTACAGTCTTGACATTGAATTACATCAGACCAATCCCTGGGGCTTTTTGAGCCACAAAATGATAGAACAGGCTAATAGAACACACAAATTTATTCAGGAAACCGAATACGGCCAAATTCGGTAAATACGACATTGGCCTATGATGCACGTGCGTTGCATTCTGTCACTATCAGAGCCACAGTGCTTGTGAAGGGTTACTCGTGGTTCTTCATGCTAGCAGCCGCCCGGATTTGAGTATGGTACAGCGGGACACATGCCCAGGGACCCTCACAGTTAGGGGTCCCCCACAAAATAGGTTATCATATTTTTAGGGTCATTACGAGACTCTGTCCAGCTTAAATTTAAATATCCTCAGACTAGAGCCCCCAAATGTTGGCCATGTTGGGAGGGCGTGCTGAGAGTGATTTCAAGGAGTGGAAATTGTTCTCAGATTGCTCATAAATTTTGCTAAAACTTTTCGGGCACTATACGAGTAGAAAATTAACCGAATGAAACCGAAAGAAACAGTTATTGTAGAGTTTGAAATATCGATGTTCTTGCCTATCACTACTTTAGTAGGTGGAATTTCATGCGCCCTGTCCGGTTAAGACACCCTGTCAAGTAGGGCTAACCCCCCCCCTTCGTCGGGGATAAGAATGAACTTGGCGAGAGTCAAGAATATTGTGTTCACAAAACACATGCAATTTCAACAGGAAGTTCAGTCGGTCGCAAATGACTGTCGTTACTGCATGAACATCGTTGAAAATGGCGAAAACCTTAGAATGCCGTGGTCACAGTTTTCAGACCCCGTTGTTTGTGCAATGAAGGAAAAAAATTCAAATTTGTATTTTTTATGAATTATCTCATCGTAAAATTTAAGTCCTAATCGGTATAAACTTCCCCGACGAAGCTCAAATGTCTCTTATAAACAAACAACAAGACAAGCTCCTCGCGCAGCTAGCTGCACGAGTTACTAGTGCCAGGTGCGCAATCATGAGGACACATAAACCGGCCCTTATTGACGTAGGTCTTACTGAGAAAGAAAATCAGTAATATAGGAATACATGTCTGTCAAGTTGTTCCATACTCAAGCAAATATTGCCTGGGAAGTGCCGATTCTGGTGATCTAGGAGGTGTTTCCATCCATAAATATTCTTTAGCGCTTCGCGCTAATCATTGGGGCGCTCCGCTTACAAACTGTTCTCAATTGCTTACCGAAGTCACAAAGGTGTCCTTCATAGGTGCAGTAGGTTCGTGCCCAGGGACGCCGCAGTCGTAAATCCGGCCCTGCATGCTAATGCTTCCGTTAGAGCCGTGGAACCACTTTGCGGGGAGTGCAACTGTATTTTCCACGGAAATACGTGTGCACGAGCAGATTTTACATGAGAATATGAATAAAAATTAAAAATTATGATGATTTCCAATGTCGAAAAGTCGAGTCAAATATCATTCAAGTAAAGTCAAGTCATTTCTCTGCAAGTCAAGTCACGAGTCACTCAGTTTTCAAATCCCTCAAGTCAATTCAAGTCCAATTCAAGTTCCCTTCAAGTCACAAGTCAAAAAATGGGAGTCAAGTCGACTTGAGTGGCAAGTCATTGATTCTAGTCAACAACTTTGTAATTTACTATAATTTCCAAGGAAGAGCATGCTACACACAACAATGAAAAATTTCATCTAAAACTCGCTGTCTTGCTGTTGTGTTTTCTCTCGAAAAATGTAGACGCCATCTCTGAATTTTGCAACTCTTCCTCTCTTGAGAATAAAGATGAAATTTTTTTACACTCCTGAATATGAGACATACGATAAAGGTGAAGAGGTGTACCTCAGCTGTAAGAACTCGTCACTAGCCTTAGTTCCATTAATCAGAGAAATGCAGTGTCAAGGAAACGACGGTTGATCTCCCCAATTTCCGGTTTGTGAAGGTACTATACTTTAAAAAAACATATTTAAAATTTTGTTTTCCTTTGATGCATTTTCAATCGCAATAAGTAAGAAACATATCATCAGGTATGTATTGGGAAAAGTAATAAAAATGTAACATCCTTTGGTAAATATTTTAAAAAACCATAACGATTTATATCTCGGAACTTGTTGAAGCTTCATGCTGGACAGGTGCGATGTTGTCTAGGCATTATTACACAGAGTAAAAAGATGCAAGAAACCTTTAAGCAACTGGTGAAATAAATATTCAAAGGCATCTAAGTTTGTTTTGGGAATGCCAGTCCATTCTTTTATTTCTTGGAAAATAGCACTGAAATCTATGCAACCACGGGGGCGAGTGTATTTTCATGCGTAAGTAAGGATATGGGGTGTTTTCGTTTGTGTGGTACGTGTTGTCAAAATTCGCTTGTAAAGACGATTTTCCAAGATTGTTATTGTACTGTTATTAGTAGAGGTTACAGATCATTTATGTCACCCAGATGTCAAGAGCCAAATAACTTGAAAACACGGTACTTCAACCTCGGAATTATGGATACTTTTAAAACTTATTAGAGAGATGCGTAATGAAAGGAAAAAGAACCGAATTGCTTTTGGCGGAGCTGCAAGGTCATTGGAGGTGGAAAAACTAAAACTTTGCATCGCGTTGTGAATACCATATTTCAAGGTGGCAGTGATGAGTACTTTGAGAACTTTGTAAACTTGGGTTGTCGTATTGAAAAAAAGTTCCTATTGTTTTTGTTCATGTCGAAGGTCATTTGAGTTCACCAGTAGTCAAAAACTGAGTCACTTGTAGCAACGATATTTCGACATAGAAATGGTGGCTACTTTTTACACTTCGTTATAATAATAGTTTGTCGTATCACGAAACATGAGCAAATTGCTGTTGGAGAAGGTCAAAGGCTACTCGAGGTCCCTTGAGGTCAGAACCGAAAAAGCCTGCAAACACGACATTTCGAGATAGAAATAATGGACAATTTTACTACGTTATATGTAGATTTGATATATTCCGAAAAATAACCGTATTGGTTTCAGTTGCATTTGCTGAGGTTACAGGTCATTTGAGGTCACAAGATGTGTGGTGGAGGTACAAGTTCATCTCAGGTCAGTGGGATGAAAATACTAAAACCGTAGAAACTGCTTGTAAAGATGATGTATCAAAACAGTAAAATTTGGGACTGTCATACTAAGCATGTAGAAACCATCATATATTGAGAAAAAGAACTCTATTGCTTTTTACTTTGGTCAGAGGTCATATAAGAATACAAGAGGTCAAACAGTAAAATCTTGAAAACAAAATATACTATAAACTTTATGGACTCCACAGGTAGCATGTGGATGTTCTCCATTAATTTCGAAATGCCTCAAGTTTTTCATAAAGATCAAAGGTTAAACGAGGTCAATGAGGGTCAAACTGTGAAAAATCCATAAACACAATATTTTCAAGAAGCATAAATTTCATACTTAGCATGAAATGCCCTTCAGTGCTCTTGTTGGGGGTAGAGGGTCATTTGAAATTATCTGGATTGAAATTGTGAAAACCTCGCTTATATGATGTACGTAACTTTAAGGGATCTCTAGCTTAGCCTAAAGACGCTCCACACAAAGTTCTAAAAGTTGCAGTCATTTTGACTGAGGTCAATGTCATATGAGGTCATCGGACGCCAAATTGATAACCCTTCACAAACATGCTAACACACTAAGAATATCTTTGAAGGGCCTTATATTTTAATGTCGATGCTCGGCGTTAACAGAGATCAAACTTTTAAATCTTGTAAGACTGAGATATCTTACGTGCTGTTAATAGCACATTTGAAGCTTTTTCATCCTGACACTCATATCACGTACAGCACCACCCGGCACTGTCACCCGTCGTCAGCACTGTTTTCTTTTAGCAAGGAATCATATAAAGAACGTTCTGGTTTCAACATGGAGCTAATACCTGGTCAAGGGAAGAAACATTCCTAATCCTTTTCAAAACGATGATACAGTGAAGGTCAAACTCGTAAAACTTGTTAACACCACTGATCTCTTTCATTTGCACTTAATTGAAGATTCAATAAGGTTAACAGATGTTAGAAAGTAAGCAAAATAGCTTCATGTTATTTTAAAGGCAAATTGAATCACTCGTTTTGTCGCATAGTGTTGCTTACACCTAAGTATATCTTTGATTCCGTTTGTAACGCTGAAGATGTTTTTACCCTGTGCCATATGTGAATTAATGGGGAAACTGATCAAAAGTAAACTGCAAGTGTAGACTCGTAACAACTGTTCGTAACTGTTCATTTGCATATGGCATTAATATGACTTCTAGCATCAGCATCTACTCTTTCGAAGAAATAACCAGTCGTTTTGGGTTTTTACCCTTAACTCCTCACTTATCTGTCTGTAATATCCTTGACACCAGTTGTTTGTTTTATTAAATCTTCTCTTTGTCAGGGTAGCAGTAGACATGGAAGAGGTTGCAAAAGAAATTGTAAGCACCAGACAATTGAAGTGAAAAACCTTAAGTTTTAATCATCGATCATTACAGGATTATCTCCCCATTGTCACAGATTAACGTTACGGTGTTTTCTCATGACCAACCAATAGTTCCATAGTTAAAAGTAGGTGGGCATTCTGCCTGGTAAATAACTTTTACTTTTGTTATGTACATAAAGAGCCAAGTACTAAATGTCATTTCCCTCTTTTTTAATAAAGAATGTCGGAACAGTGAAATGTGCCAATCCAATTCAAAGAGAGTTTGTGATAAAGAAACAAGATTATGTCTCTGTCCACCTGGTCTCGAACCGTTTGAAGGAGTCTGTGTTGGTAAGTTTTAGTGATATATTTATTTAGTTACTGGTTGGACATCAACTTCAATCGCTGATGCTTTACAAGTGACATGACTGAATTTAATGGGAATGAACCAATCACGTCACACTGGAGTGTATTCTAATCCTAGTCATCTCAATCATAATTATAACTTTATCACTAATTCGTCTTATTGGCAACATAAAATTTAGGGATATTTTATTATCTGTAACACAACCCAGTAGTCCTTGATTCTCGATATGACGACTTTTACCATCTTAAACTGTTAAATCAGTACATATTTGGCATCAGTTAATGAAAACGGCATGCACACTCATTAAGATCGATAACACATTTCCATTCTTTAACAGCGTTTCTCGAGTTTCTTTATGCTCATTCTTGTATAGAAACGAACGCTGTTATTACTAAAGTTTCTTTAGATGCTCATTTCAACGAGACTCTGGCAGACAACTAATCGGAGGAGTTTTTGAATTTGCAGAAACAAGTTTGTTATGCCGTGAGTTCATTTTCCATTATTAAGTGTCAAATTATTGCAGTTAAACGATATTGGTATCATTAGGTGGAAATGACCTAATATATTTCAGTCAGACTACCTAATGTTATTATGAGCAATCAAGAATGTATTGACTTTTAATATTATCCCACCATAGTAGATAGGCCACTAGTCTGGTTTCATAATATCTTTATCGCGTGAAAGCTTAGGCTTCACCCGAAATACGAGAGGATACAGAAGGTAAATATTCCTAGTCTATCTGTCAAAGCAGCGACACAAATGAGAAATCGAAAGCCACCACAACAAGGGCATGAAAGTATTCTGATGTGCTATAGTTTATTGATATCTGCTTACACTATGTCCTAGGAAATCATATATAACTACTATTGCTCGAAGAGTTTTGCACCTAAATTGTAATCCTTTTTACTCAATTATAACATACATTTTGCCAAGAAATGGCAAATTGCCTGCCCGTCTTGCGAATGTTAATTGGAACCCAACATCCCCTTGTAAAACTGTGGTCTTTGTTTCAGGAAAAGAAAATTGTAACCTGCTGGACGCGATTTTCCGACATCTTGCAATCACAACCAATCCAGAAAAACCAATGTTTTTTTAAACAGTCATGCATTTTGACCTCTTTACAATTAACAACTTCGCTAGCTTATGAATAAACCTTTAGAAAAAATATTATATGTGGTTTGGAGATTTTAGTTGGGGGAATTTCGGAATTGCGGTAATTGCGCATTTTTGTTTTCATTTCTAAATCCACTTATCTCGATTGTCTCGATTTAATCAGGGAGATGCCTAACCTCCCCAGTGCCTAATGTCTTTGATTTTATGAATATTATTAATTATTAAGTACACAGTGCATAATTTAGTTTGGAGCTTTGTATGAAACTGAGTATCTGACTTTTAAATGTTCCTACCACCTCGATGTTATTTTGCCTGAGTTAGTATTGCCCGGCCTACGACATCTGGCACGTTGAGCATTGAATTCCATTTAGTGTAGGATGCGGCCGTAGCACTAGAATCATACAAACTTCAAACTTAATATCTTATTCAATATTGCTAAGAAATAAAATGACTTATTTACATTAACAGCTATTAAAACAAGAAGTGCACGTGCTGCTAGTTAAGTAAGGTATTTATTTTCATGTTTATAAAAAGCGTGTGGTATCTGCAATTGAACACATTATTTAGCTCTTCCATGGTACGAATATCATCTTTATGGGACCCCAAAAATATATGCTCATCACAGTTAAAAATGTCTTCCTCAAAAATGTTGAACTTGTTTCACTTTTAGTTTGAAATTACACTTACTAGTGGCAGTTCCAACGTGAAAGATGGCTTTGTGTCTTGTTATGTAGAGTCTTTTTCCAATGGAAGTATTATTACCGATGTCGTGACGAAGTACAAGAAGGAAGAGGAGGTAACGCCGCAACAAGTGACAGATATCATCGCTGCGGAAGCTGATGAGCAGGAGCATTACACCATTCCATATTTAGCTCTAAACTTTACACTCGAGAGTGAAATAAAGTCTGAAGGTAAGCAAACAGACAGGAAAACCCCAGTGTACACAGCAGCCATTGTGACTAAAACCTGTAAAAATTAAATCCCGTTAATAAAAATTAAAACTTCCACTGATTGGTACACACATTCAAGCCTGCACAAGCATTGTGCCCGGAGTCAGCTTGTTAAACAAATCATTTAATCTGGGCTTGTGAGTTAAATATCACCTGGTAACATTGTAACAAACGACTAACGATGCATAGCTGTTGCCTAAAAGCAAATTCCATGGAAGTTCTGAATGAATCGTGTGTACAGTCATGTATGATTACTGGTATTCTCAGACATGCAATAACTAAAATTGTTCTCAGCATCCAGCTATAGTAAATGACGAAATAAAAATTGATGTAAAAATAATTATTTGTTTCTCGTAGAAAAAGTCATTAATTATGACGCATGTGGAGAAACAGATGTTTGCGATCCGGACTATGCTGATTGCCACTACCACGGGGGGCCTGCGTATACTTGCACCTGCAGAACAGGTTTTATCGACACCTTTCCAGATGTACCAGGCGTTTCTTGTGATCTGAAAGGTAAATTGTGTTGTAAGATGTTTAAAGAAAATTTGGAAAACATCTGTTTTCAAGTAAACATTACGAAATGTAGTTTAATGGTTATTCTCTGTTAAATTAAAATAATTTTCTGACCAACTATCGTAATCTAAGAGAATGATAGGAGAGAAAGTTTCATAGTTTATTGAGTAAGCGAACGCTGATTTACTCCTTGTAGACTGCAACAGTTATGTCTCGGGTTCCTTCAAAGTTTAGGTGAAATGAGACGTTTGTGAGACGTAACAGACAAGAAATGGCTCGAACAGTAAATCTGCTTGGTTACTGTTTAACTTTATAGCGATTTACTTCTCCTCTTCTTTCGTTTTTCCTTTCCTCTTCTATCTTCTATCTTTCCTTTTGGTTAATTTCTTTCTCTTCCATTCATTTAGTACTTGCAAGTAGATTTTAATACCGACATCAAAAAACTTAGCGCTCCGGCGCACAGGCTCTTTCCCTTCATCTCAAAGTTCTTCGTAAACTTCTCCTGCCAGCGAGTTCGCTGCATGTCTCCCTAAATTAACGTGCGTTTGGTCTGGCTCTTTCTTTCAAAATTAAATTTTCTTTGATTTCGTCTCTTCTGTCTGAACTCTAATGGTCCACGTCTCCCTTTTCCGTTCTTTACGGAGTGAGCATACAATAAACAAAGGAATCCATAAGTTTAGAAAAACAACGAGAATATGTCGACTTTAATTCACGATTAATAAAGATTCCCCAAAATATGGTAGGTCTTCTTTTTCTGAATCCCTATTTTAATAATAATTCAACTTACGGTAGTGTCACGGTGAGTTGGCCTTAGATGGGCGCTGTTTACGTGCTCAGAAACAGACACAACCAAAAAGTACAAAACAAAAACCGGGAACGGACGTGAACACAAGGACAAAACTATTTAAATTGAACTATCAAAGAGAAGATTGTTCAAAGTAATAACTCTATGCACAATACTTACGAGCTGACTCCCTCAAAAAAATCCCCCAAACCCTGAGCTATTTACATTAAACTGAGAAAAAAGGTAGAAGGCACTCAAAACATTCACAAGCCAAACCTCACCCGACCCGCCGAGACAAAACAACCCCAACACATAGCGAACGGCGCCCTGGGTAGACGTAGGATGCCGGCCTCGACCCTCAGCCCAACCTCCATCCTCCCCGATGCAAAGACGACATAAAAACTATGTTACACCGGTCTCTCCATAAGGTCAGCATTGTGGAGGCGGCAATTGACGTAAGTTTAAAGCAAACATTTGCGGGCAGGTGGGGGGGGGGGAGAAAGGCAATGCAAGGTGTAGTCCTGGCTGACCGTCTAGGTGTTATAAAAAAACGTGAGACGGTCAGCCAGGGAATGAAGCCACCCCGAGAAGAGGGCCACAAAGTTACGCTGCCAATAAAAAGGACAAACTCTCTGTGCATCCATTTCGGGGACATCTTTAAGAAGCCACCGAAGGCGCGTGAGATAAGTTACGATGGCGTTGTGTGCAATTCGCCACAGCAGGCGGTAATCGAGTGACCTGTGGTCTACACCCCACACCTCAAGCCTCGATGCATAGCTGCCGGGTGGAACCCGGCCAACCATATCATAAAACGTCCCAGACATTGTCCCTTATATGACAGTATGCTTTTGTTGGCCTCCAGGTTTGGAGCACACTGTTGCTAAACTTTGAAGTACAAAACCACCAGACTCCGAGTCTGACAAGAGCTGTAGCCCCTCCTGCAATGTCGTCACTCCAGCATCCTCGGGTGCAGGTGGTAAGGGTGGTGGAGAGCCTGACCCGGGTTTCCCTGACCCCTCACACTGTTTGGAGGTGGGGCCCTTCTGCTCTTCTTGATGAGCCGCCTCCTCCAGTACATCAGGTGAAGGGGCGTGGGTTCCTCCACCATAGGTTCTGGGCAACAAATCCGTACTGGCACGGGCAGAGTGCGATGTGGGGCGACACCAAAGACGTGCTCCAAAGAGAACACAGTGATCCACCGGAGCACAGGCTAATGACTAGAGCAAAACGAAAACACGTCCCCTTCACCATGTTAACTTGCCGGAATCACAAACGCGGTGACTCTCCTAGCCGACTAAACGCAGAGAACTCACATTAGGCATAGAGTGCTGTTAAATTCTTAATTAAAATAGTACAACAAAAACATTAAACACAAACAATACCGTAGCCTAATGCAATAGCTTTGATTAGAAAGTACCTCGTGCTACATCGGCTTAAACTTTCGCGACGAATTAGAAATGCATTATATTTCTTTCAGTTTAGCATTTTTAATACGTGAAGATTGCATGCGAAGACCTTTTCATTAGTAAAGAATTTACAAACAAACACACTTTTTCGAGTAAAATCTACCACTGCCGTGACATGAAGACAAAAGGGATCTACGCAATTACGATGGGTTCCCGGTGGCCGGGTGTGGGTATTAGGTATTAGTGTCTATGTGTGCATGTTTGTGTTGTGACACTTTGCTTATAGGTACGTTATCTCAAGGTAGAAAAAACATTATACTTTGTTACCTGAAATAAATTTGCGCTCTTGCGAAAAAGAAACCAACTGTTTTTGCTGGAGGGAAAATGCCGTCTAGTTAATCATAGGCAAAAAACCGAAAAACCATATTAAAATTAAATAACAGGATATCAAATTTCAGAAGCATAGACACCTATCAAACTTGGCATGCCGATTCCTATAATATGGCAGATAAACAGATTATCCCAAGAAGGATAATAATGATGAACCTCGTACATAACAACTGGATGTTCATATCAAGTTACATCCCCCATTTTTGGGTAGGAGCTAACCAGCCTATAGTCATATGAGAATACCAGAGGTCAAATTAATAATTCCTTGAAATAACTCTCAAGATACCTAGCCTTGAGAGATTTCTTACTTGTAGATCTTCAGCATTGTTGGAAAAGTCCCCCCGACCTATCCTTACCACAAATTTCAAGAGGAAACTTTAGCCTTAATTTAACCATATCTGCATAAAGAAAGTCGATGCTCAATGGAAACTTTCAAAAAAAGTTACTTTATGACAAGAAAAACTATATTTTCTTTTTCATACTTTGAAAATGCAACAAAATATTCTTATTTCACTTAGCAATTAAGGAGTACAATCATTTCATCCTATACTCTCGTCTAACATTGCGTATGTATTATCTCTACCAGTGATTCTCAAACGCGGCTCTTAGGGCCACTTGCGGCCCTGGGGCCATGTCGGTGTAACCCAGGAATTGATTTATCGTTTCGGGAAAATCATATTAGACAAGAAGAATAGTAACATGCTGTATGACATATTCGTTGTTCAGTGTCTAAGAGATGAGAAATTTTGTTTCTTGTTCTATATTGTAAATACGGTTGCACACAGTTGATTGGTATTCAGTGGTTGTCGGAAGTCTGGAAAGGCCAAGTGTTAAAGGGGAAAGGCTAGTAACATGTTTCCTAACATATTTTATCCATTTCAAACGACCATTT
Source organism: Holothuria glaberrima (assembly GCA_009936505.3). NCBI lineage: Eukaryota > Metazoa > Echinodermata > Holothuroidea > Aspidochirotida > Holothuriidae > Holothuria > Holothuria glaberrima. Next base: position 33,182 of record WURT03142047.1, on the reverse strand, counting down.
CCACTGATATTTTTGACCTTTTGAAAAGGACGTTTCATGGAAATCACGATCAGTTCAAAGTTCCCGCCCAACGTAGTTTGTGACACTATTCATATGCAAACTGGTTGCGGCCATCATTACGTAATTTTTCGTGACATCCGTGGCCTGTTAAGTAGTCGACGACCAACTCTGATCACGACGATCAATGTTACTTGCAAAAGCACTGTGCTAGAACTGTTGCATGTTTAATAGCATGTACCCAGCTACTAAACCACTGTGCACTGTGTACAAAGACCACATCAATAGCACTGAGCACTGTCACTGGCACTATAAAATTAGATCCAATTATTATCCATTATTATCACAGTGTCAAAGCACTCACTGTTTTTTCGCTCGCTATCTATCTATTGGCTTGTACTTCCCGAGGTTGTGGTATACAGTAAGCTATATTCTTTAGCTATGAAAGAACCCAAACCTTACCACTTCGAAGCTATTTTCTCTGTGGAAGAAATGCTATCGAGAGAAAGACCTGGTGAACCTGACTTTGAAAGTGATGACAGCGATGACGACGTAACCAAGACCTTGACCTAGCTTTCCAAGGAGCTGATCGCATGAACAGTATGGCTTGGTGTCAGTACAGTGCAGGGACCAATGGCCATTTTGAGAACCTGTTAACGGCAGTTAAAAGCAAAGTGCAAAGAGTGGGGTAGAAAAGATTTCATGGCCTCGTTATTGGTGATTACTGACTGTCGGATAAATTATATTTTATTAGTCTGGGAATATCCTGAAGTTGATGGGAATGTTGTAAGCAACATTATTTCATCGACTGACCCTTTTTTTATCTCACTTGCAGCAATAGAAACAATTTTCCCACCTCTTTATCACTTAATTTGATACCGGTTCTTTTTTCTTTACTTTGTAACAGGGCTGCACCAGGGTTTTTTGATAAGGGGGCATGTCAACGGGTAAATGATCGTTGTCCTGGGTCAGGGGTCTAAGAGGACGGGATGCCCCTCCCACTTTGGGAAATGTTTGGTAGTTTAAGGCTGCTTTGATGCAAAATGGTGCTTTCTTTGGTATATTATCGGAACTGATCAAATATGCCTGGAAAATGTTGCTGATTTAGTGAATTCTAAACTTTGGTCGGGTGAAAGAGGAGAGAAGCCTGTTTTGTCCAAGAGAAAGGTATGTTAGCAACAAACCTCCTGAAACCCCCTCCCCTTTTTAGATACTTCACTGTCTTCTATTCTTTTTACATAAAAGTAAGTGGGTGGAGTCCACAGAAACATCCTTGAATTATTTCGAAAATTTTCCTTGTTTAATATGGGCATTATAAAATTGTATCTAAAAGCTGCAAACAACGGAATAGGTCCTCCTGGAAGCTCTGGATTAATTATATGGATCAGATATAGGCCTACCCCACACCTCTTTTCTTCTTCTTTCTCTTTCGCTTCCTCTTTTCTTCTCTTTCGTTTTCTCCTTTACCTGTTACCTCTTATTTTTCTTCTCTCTTCCTCTTTTCTTGCAATTGATAGGGGTCGGTCGCCCTTCCTGCCCCTTCTGTGGCGCCGCCGATGCTTTGTTATAACTTATTAGTAAATGAGAAAATTTAAAACATTGCCCTTAAAATGCTCTGTAGAAATATTATGCTCTTACACAGGTTTTAATTGTCTTGACAGTGTGGCACAACCTCTGTTGTGCTTTAGTAGTTGTGTTTTTTCTAGTGATAAGTGGTGTTTCACATGCTATAACGGAAATGAAGCCAACCGTTGTAGAAAGATTTGATCCGAAATATCTACTAAAAAATACAACAAAAGTTTGAGATTCAACTGCAGGTGATTTCATTTTAATTTCTGTTGTAATGTATTCAATCTACAGTCCGTGATCCACCGCTGGCAAAGACCATGGGACTGGGTGTTGGCCTCGCGTTGTGCTTTGTTATCATACTTGTTACGTCAATCGTGGTCTATGGCAGATATAGTAACAATGACGACAGCAAGTCGATACCATCTAACGACAGCAACGACGATGACGATGAAAATGATCTTTTGCCTCCTTATACACCGAAAGTCGATATATCAAAGCACAGCAATTTTGATGCAAGTTTTGTGAATCATGGATACAATTCAGACGAATACATGTCGGGAGCTGTAGGTCCTGTGTCAGAGACTGCGAGAATGTCAGCTATTGCGAACATAATTCAGAATATCGGGAATATGGTAAATACATTGCTAAATTATCTTCCTGCATTTTATTTATAAGATGAGATATTGAACTTCAAAAAACATAAACGTAAAATATTGTGTAATACGTGACTGAATGAGAAAAGTCCGTGAGATTTTGTCTAATTGTATGGGAACTAGCAAAACAGTGTGTGACCAACTCCTCCTAAACTGTAACTCGGATCAACTTTGTGGGTAGCTACCCTACTATTGAACTTTTGCATGAGTAATAGATGAAGTTATAGTTCAAAGGTCAAATTAGCGTTTTATGATGTTTTTGCCACTAATTACTTATAGATAGGTAAGGAAAGGTCATGTATCCGCATCATATGTAAAGAAAAATATCATAAGGGTGAATACTAAAATAACACGGCAAAACTAAGATTTTAGAGAGCCGAGGTTATAAGGGATCATTGAGTTGATATCCATTATTTTGTGACGAGTTTGGAGGAAATCATCGCATGGCAATGTTACTTTGTGTGGACAGGAGTTGCATATGATTAGTACGTAACGGTAGAAAGTGTCTGGTCATGGATTTGTAATAAAAGATTTTAATCATTACTTACCCTATCATTGCCATTCCAGTCGTGTGTCAGGCGTGAATCTCTTAGTTTGACCATTTACCATCAAGATGTGAGGAAATCTCAACGGCTGTTAAAAAGATCATGTGTGTGAACCAACACAATGGGTCCAAATATTGGATAAAGGTCTTATTGGCCAGAATTTTCCAAAAAGTGTATTGTGGGTCCTCCTTTACGATAAGTGAGGTCAAGTTCAAACTTTATGAGCTGATATATGACAATTACACGAGTGAATGTTTTGGATAATGTCATGGGTGAATGATTAAATCAGGTAAGAGCTGTTGTTTTAAATACATTACTAGCCATTACCTGGATGTTAGAGGAAGTCATTGAACCTCATGATGCAAAAAGAGCCAAAAAATTTAGAACAGTTTTTGTTGAGGATTGTTAAGGGTTGATGTCAAAGGCCAAATGTAGGTTTAAGATAAAACTAAGCTTATTTGTAAAGAATGTATCGTAAACTCCTCTTAACCAAAAGTCCAATCAAGCTGAAACTTAGGTGGCATGTAACTTACCATAAATATTGTACATGGGCCAAATAGTAAAAAACAAGGACTCATGTATAGAATGATGAGAAAACTCTTAAAATTGACCCTTTGGTTTCAAAACGACCAAACCAGGTTGAGGGCAATTAATTGTAAAAAGTAAACTTTGCCTAACGTTTCTGAAACAGGTCATGCTTACTTCTCCCAAACTATATCCTGACCAAGAAAGCTATAAGATGCGTAATTGACGTCAAATGTCAAAAATCAAAAGGTCAAATGTCAAATGAGCTAAACATTGTTTTGAGCAGTTTTTTTTTTTTTTGCTTAATGTTGTATTAGAAAGGCCATTTAACCATATGATATGTAACAGGGGGTGAGACAATAATAAAAAGTGTTTCCCAGTTGTTTGTTTAAATGACCTGAAAGACGTTTTCGTCATTGTTGGTTTACAAGTACGTTGGAAAATTTAATTAAGTACAGAGTGAGGGGAATTTGAGGGGATGAGACTTGTAACTCCAAAAACTACCTTCTTGCTCTTTTTGCAAGGAATTTAACTAAGGGAAAGAAGAATTAAAACCTTGTTAGAAACTTACAGCTTTACACATATGATAATGTCATTGGTTTCTTTTACAAAAAAGGTGCTTTTCAGTTAGGGTTTTCACATAAACATGTATCACTTTAATGATTGCACCCCAGTTTATCAGAAAGCTTCTATTATGTAAAATAAAATCTGGGTTTGAAAAGCAGTGCAAAACCGTTGTAACATTTTCATTCTGATGAGTTTATCCTCACTTGTGATAAAAAAGCACTGAGCCCTTACAAGTAGTCATGTGATGCAGTCCTGGCATAGAAAAGAAATAGAACATCCCCTACATCTTTGCAAATGCTATTTTGAGGGGAAAAACCAAACATGTCATCTAGCACTGTTTTTCGGATAACAACGTTTGGCAAGTGGTCTGAAGGGTTCATTATTATGTAACAAAAAACATAAAGTGTCAATGTTCATCAAAGAATATCTGCAATCAAAGATTTATCTTATCCCCCTTTTGTATAATTTAACCATTCATTTTGTTTGTTTTGCTTCTCAGAAACCGATACCAAGGGTAAAGCCACCACTAGGAAGTAATCAGAATCAGTTATGAGTGATTTGTGACAATAATCCACCGGAAAGGATCCAATGGAATGCATTTCATGCAATGTGCTATGGGTCACTTCTGCATCCATAGCCCTTTTCATATTTACAACTGAGATCATGATTCATTTTTAAGTTGTTACTACCTTCCTGTCGTGAAACTCGAGAGAAGACACATATGTCTGGGATAAAATAATTACCTACTAATAATCACAATGTTGACTGATCTGTACTCAAAACCAATAACAGCAATAAAAGTACTGGCCCACGTTCAGGGAGAAGAGGTAGGGGGTAAACACCTTTGCCCCGAATTTCAATGGCCCTCACTTGCATATGTTTTGATAGAAAACAAAACATTTGCTGCAATCCCAGTCCCCTTTTTACCTCGTACGCCTATGACTACACTATGTCGTTATGAATGCTCAAAATTCAATATAATTCAGTTGGTGTCTTGCGTCTGCAACATGAAGTGATGCTACTAAAGGGGTCATACAAGATATGTAACTTAAATCATAAATTGCCATCTAGCAGCCGTTATATCATGGAACTTTTATTCTTTAAACGTCGTGTCAAACATCTCAATGCAATCACCTCTTTGTTTGATATGTGTCTAAGTTTTCTTTCTGACCGTCATCAGCACGCAATTTCTGCCTACATCTTACATTGCAAACATGTTATTGGGTCTCTCTCATAATTAGGGTACTAATTTAGGGTAAATTTTAAAAACCAACACCATAACAGGGTTTGAGCTCCTCTAAGATTTTTCTCAAACCTTTCACATGTCAAAATGTCTACAATTTACATATTTTATAAAAATTCATATTGAATATCTTTAACTAGTAAAGGGTATTTATCTATGAAAATTTCTCTTTGAGACCCATAAATTGATTTACTTGTCAGTTGGTATCTTATTTTCTATTACTTTATGAACATGTTCGATATTTGCAAGATCTTTTACTCCATTTAGACTGCTGTGTGTAACAGGGACAACAAAAAAAAAAAAATTGGTGTCCCAAATTTACCTAACATTTAAATATCAAATGATAGCAGTTTAATTCTAAATGTTGAGATGACCTGAAAATTTTCAAATGCAATGCACACCAATATTTGGAGTAAAAAATACTATCAAAAGCCCCAGTGTCATCCTAGTTTTGTTTGTAATACATCGAGAATGACCAACATTACTATTGCAGCATGGGAACACCAGATAGAATCATATATACATCAGCATGAAATCATGTTTTCTGGTAACATTCTGGTATCTACTCTTTATGTGACTAAATTGACACAAAAACTTAGTGGTTTATCCAAATGGTGGAGCATCCAACATCACTCTCAAAAGGGGACACCCAATTATTCTGTCGATTATGAAGATGCTTTGAAAAATGTTTGTTTTCATTAGTTCTTTCCAAATGTGCTACTTTCTTAAAGTGTTTGACCAAATATTTACACCAATTGAACTTCTGCCAACTGAGAATGACTATATTTAAAATGGTGAAAACTGCATTAGAAAGCCATCATAACTAGGGATACACCAAAACGTTACGTTGTTCAGGAAGTTGTCTGTGGTCCTGTTTGGGAACTTGGGTGAAGCAATAAAACTGATATTTAAGAAATGTTGGCTCTTTGTCATATCCTTACCATGGTGAATGAGCAGAGCAATTCAGTCCATGATTAATATGTATAACAGATAAGTCCGATTTGTATGCTTGTATGTCCCAGCCGTTACTCTAAAATCATAGGGGACACGAAACCGAAGTTGGCTGTTTTCTAAAAAAATACTTAACCATTGAAAATTGACTTTATATATGATAAGGTAGCCCTGTTGGTAAGGTATAAAATACCAATTACGCTGAAGTGTTGTATTCCTGGTGCCCTTATTTAGAGAAATATCCTAATTTGTTAAATCTTAAAAGTAAATCCTGTTTAAAGAGTCTTAAATTGTAAAAGCAGTTTTGAGTTTTCATCAAAAATATAAACGTGTTCGATGGGTGGCGTTTAGGTGAGATCAATTCGTTTATTATATGTTAAATTGAGCTGTTGGTGTTCAGCGTGGTTTTGTTATGAATTTTTTACCTATTGTCTAAACGGTTTGATATGTTACAGAAGTGTAGCAAATGTTTGCCAGTAATACGTCATAGTGACCAAAATATGACTTTTCCATAAGCTCGCGGGATATGTGTAACCTACTATTAGCCTGAGGCAAAAGTCTTGCTCGAGAAATAACTGAGAACTCAAAATCATGTCCTGCCAGTAAATTTTACTGCTCTAAAATAGCAATGAGCTTTTACAAAGAACAGTGCTATCTACACTTTGTTAGAACATGGAACTCTAAACAAAACGTATTCTAATGGGTGATGAACCGAAAAATTTTCAATTGTTTGACTATTGTGTTCATGATGAGCTGTAGATAATGAACACATTTTCGTGTCTCGATGACTGAAGAAAATGTAGAAATTATTACATTTTTAAAATAAACATCTTGAAAGCCTTTTGCTTTTTGCATACTTCACTTCGTACTTAAAAAGATGCTATGCTCTTGGATGTAGAAAACACCTAAGCATGGTTTCACAGAAAAGTTTTACCGAAATGTTGTGCTATATCATTGAGTACGTCGAAAGTCATCATTTAATCAGATATTGATAATTTTCGATGTAATTATGTAAAAATATCTAAGCTTAAATTTGGTCTTGAGGGATAAATAATGAGTGTACTGCAAATCTTTTCTCACAAAAGTGTTACTTGTCAATTGACTCATGTACTTTATTTGTGTATATGTATTTTACAGTTGTCAAGTTGCGAGAGAATTAAATATATAAATATAATATAATATAAAAATGAGGTTGTTTTGTATTGCTCAATTTTATTCTTTCTGAGTAATAATACTCTCATAAAAATCATGGGCTTGTTGTATAGTAATTATAATGATAATGACGATGACGATGATGATGAATTATTTCAATTGGCATGATTCCTTTACAACGGAAGAAGGCTACACGATCTTATTTGCTCTGTCACCGATGACCTCTTATGTTATAATATCAAATGAAATCTGTTGCTTCAGGAGAGGTTTTCTTCCGCCCCAAGTTCCTGTCATTTTAACTAAACCAGCAATTGTTATTTTGAAAACAGCTCCCTGTTGTAAGTGGCATATTTTTATTACATTTATCTGGAAGCTGTCACCGTATTATGATGCAACTTTTTCTTATATTTTCCTTTAAACGATTTCTCTTCGGTAGTACCTTTGCTGCTGGATATTAGGCAAGCTGAAATGCATGCCATTTAATCTGTTTTTGCTTTGTATAACTTTCAATTAAAAGAATAATGCATACCCAAATTTATTTTTGATATAATACAGAGAAATCGATTCGAGGCACTCTGGTAAAAATTTTCATTCAATTCCCATGTTTGGTTCTGAAGATATTAGCAACTGAAGTTATCACATTTTACACCAGAAGTCAACTTGTAGCAGGTGTGTTGTCATGGCTTCACATTGTGGACCAGTGTTTTGTATTTCTTTAATTTTCATGTAATTGTTTTGACCTTAAATTGATTAGGATTGCTATCCTGCCCCAAGGCATGTAAAGTTTAAAAATTCCACTGCTCAGGATACATGTATGGTATGACTATTTTAGAGTTTTGTTGTATAAAACTGAAAGTTAATTTTAAAGAAAACAAAACATTACCATTCAGTGTGAAGCAATGACATCTCACCTGCTTGCTTCAAGTTCACTTTTGGTAGAAAATGCGTCAACTTCAATTGCTAATATCTCGAGAACGGAACATGGGAAATGAATGAAAATTTTACAGAATGCTGAGAATATGTTCCTCTTTATCATATCGAACAAAAATTTCGGTCTTGACTATTCTTTTAACTTAAGAAGTTTAAGACTGAGTACATTCACATGTTGATCTCTCAGTAGACCAAATTGGCTTCATTGACTTGATGACATCCGTTTGAGATATATAAATAAATATAAATAAATGTATATTAATATATAAATAAATATAAATAAATATGGATAAGTATGTCCAAGTTCTCTCGGCTTAACGTTTCAAGGTTTTCAATGCAGTGCAATTGTAAACTTTATATAGTTTTAGGTGGGAAGCTACCAAATGAAGTCTAAGGAAGGTGATCTCCTTGGAAGGTATGCCATCTATGTTCGAGAGAGAAGCCTTGTATCTTTTTATGAGATAAATTTCAAACTACTTAATATAATGCATTATTTAGTCCACGAAATAAAGATTTATTGCGAATTGGAAAACAACAGTAATCTACACATATTTTACTTATATTCTAACGCTTAGGCGTAGGAAGCTGATCTGGACTGGGGCTGAACGTCAGTTTGGACCACCGTCCTGGGGAGGGGTAATGCATTTGAATATCTGACCGTCCTTAGATGCAGTCTGGTGCAACATTTTGGGCAAATGTGAAGGAAAACTACTGCAATTGTTTGACATTTTTACAGAGTAAACAAATAAGGGGTTTTCGTTCTTGAACTGAGAGGGGGGGCGAAGCATACATTTGCCTCACTAAAATTTAGATGGAGCTTTATACCCCATCCCCCTCCCCTCCGGCTTCCTACGCCTATGTTTCAAGATCAATGTCTTAAGACTTGTTTATAGCATACACAGTTATAGCAATTAGATTAAATTAACTCTAAACTGGTTGTTCACATATGTCATAAGAAACACCAGGGTTCCTCAAAAAGTCTAGGATGGTATGAACAAAAAATGCTGCGAAGCAAATAAGAAAACCAACGAGACAGATTCTATCCAACACAAGAACGTCACTATGAGATAGAAACTTAAAATTGGGTTCTGCTTACTTGCAGAGGGGAGAATATCCGCAACAAGTAATTGAAACACAGTAAGCCCAAGAACCATTGATACGCCAAGAGATATTCTCTCACCGCTGTCGGGTGGAGCGAGGAAAGTAACGAAAGACAAAAGGCACAGTAAAGTAGACGGGACGATCAAAATGCTTACTTAATAGTTAGGATATCTTTGAAGAAAAACACAGAAGGTTGCAGTAGCTAATGAAGAGGAAGAATCATCTTCGTAAGAATAGTTGTGGCTGGTTATTTGAGTAAAATTCCATTCTGAAGATTCCAAACTAGATTGATGTGTCGGTGGCAGAACGTACAGGAACATCTTTTCCACTGGAAGGTTTTCGGGAAAAATGTTGAATCGACACACTTGAGTATCATACGGAAAATAGTCGATGCTGAAAGAAGGAAATACCAATTTTTTCGTGGGAATGGTTACATACTTTAATTTAAGAAGAAAAAGGTTAAGGCTTCAATTCGGTTTTGTTCATGAATATGGGATGGTGTTACCCCTGTTTGCGTTGAGCTCATTTCAACCCAGTAATGTAATAGTTTCGTTTACTAAATATCTCGAGAATGCTATTTCGGAACTGAAAGAACGTGTTCCCAAAGTGCTAGAGTATATTTCTTCAAAATGATATTTGCTTAAACCCTTTAAAAGTTATTGAATGCTGAACCAAAATAGCAGCGGTCTGCCTAAAATTATGACCTCAGTCATATCCTAAATAACATAAACTAGCATGCTATTTACATATTTTCATGAACCAGCAAGTCCAACGGCTTAGTGAGTCATTGCCGAAAGGGGGTGCTTTATTGAAGGCTCCTTAGGTTCATCCCTCAAATTTGTACTTCTTAACTATATCATTTTTACAATGTTTTAACAATTTTTCATCTGCTGACCTCACATGGTCTCTGAACCCCATCAATAATTCACTAACATGAAAAAAGTAAAGAGTTCTAGAACGAGGTAGAACCTGGGCCGTCGGTGTGAGAAACTAAGCGCTCTTCCATTATGCCATCAAAAACTCTCTAGGCGTATAGTATTTCTAATCATTCTGTAGCTAAAGCATCCTTTACGTAAGTTTTCAAAACAAGGCAGTCTAAATATGGAGCTACAACAATTAGTTTTACCTTCATTGTTCAAATTAGAATTATTACTGTAACTACTTTGCTTGTGAAAAATCAACTTTTGTTCTCTTTCATTTTCACTTTGCAATGGTAGAGTTAAGCCTTAATTTTTCGTTAATCACGAAACGCCGGACACAAATTGGAGATACCACCCACTGTCTATTTAGTGTAAGAGGTTTCCGTACTTTCACCCCTGATGACCTCGCATGACCTTCGACTTAAACAAACCCTCAGGCTTCCCTCACTTGAAGTAACATATTTACATACCAATATCATGATTTTCAAGGTTTTCGGTTTTTTACCTCTGATGGTTTCACATGATATTTAGAATCCACCAAAACAATAGGGATCTTTCTGTAAATGAGAGTCTTCTATATTCCAAGTATGAGATGCGTCCGCCTTTGCTATTTGAGATATCGTATTTACTAGCCAAACGTTACGAACTCTTACATATACAAACGCATACACACACCCACTAGCCAGCGTTACTGCAAAGATTTCTTTTGCCTTCGAGAAGTAATCAATAAATGAAGAAATGATTGTGTGGATAAGTGAAACAGAAGTCCAAAGGCGTAGTGATTTCTTGCTGCTAGGGGCTGATTCGTTGCTCTGAAGTTCAACCCTCACTGTTATACTTCTTGACTACATCATTTTACGATGTTTTCAAAACTTAACCTCTGCCGACCTCAGTGACCTTTGAACCCCTCTAAAAAGTGAATAACAAAAATCGAAAAAAGAAAAATGTCTTAGGAGGGATTCGTATCCAAACAGTATACATCATCCCTGTCTAAATATCGTGTTTTTCAAGGTTTTCGATTCCCCACCTCTGATGACCTCAAATGACCTTCAACCTACACTGAAAACAATAGAGGTCTTTCTCTTAACATGATAAGGCTAAATAAAAAGTATAAAAATTACCCTTCGTTGCTATCTTGAGATATCGTGTTAACAAGCACATTTAAAGAATCTCGTATTTTCACCTCAGGTGACCTCAGATAACTTTTGACCTCTACCAAAACCAGCAGAATTAATCTTTTGGCCACGATGCATTTACATGCCACGTATGAAAAGCATGAACTCTTCCTATGAAGAGGTATCATGTTTCATAACCCAAATAAGAAAGTTATCCATCATTTCTATCTTCAGATTTCGTGTATACAAGCCAGCTGCCACAAACACAAATTGACACACACTCACACACGCGCGCACAATCGCCACGTAATTACATTTAGATTCCTGTTGCTTTCGGCAAGATTCCGAAAAGTGAACTAACACGAGGGGATCAGAAATTTCGAGGGGAACACCATAAGAAATCTAAAGGCATGACACCCTCAATCGAATTCTGAAAAAACTGAAATTTTTAAAAAGGATCCCAAAAGGTGTTTAAGCTATCGATTTGTGTAGAGGGTAGGGTGAGGTGTGTTTTCGACCAAGTAATGGATCTATTGTGATCATTTTCTATTACAAATGTTTCTCACACTATCAGAATTTTCGCAAAACCTTCGCAAATTATTGAAATTTTCGCACGCTCCCTGCAGGGACACAATTCCCCCTTAAGCCCCTTCTAAGGACGCATCTTTTTTAGTAACAAAGGAAAGATCCCGCTGATGTATACAACCGCAGGGATAGTACATACAAAAGGTGCAATTTACACAGACTTGGGGAAAACTGAGGTTGCATTGCAACATCATCTGTAGTTCCCCAAAACCACCAAAACCTGCCAGGGCTACTGCAGGTTACTATTAGAGCATTTAGTGAGGTTCATGGCGAATCAGACGTAATTCAAAATTTCGAGTCTGGCATTACGACCGATATGTACATTTAGTTAATTTAGTAATGATATTAATTTTGCAAGAATGAGTGTTTAATATTTTTATTAGGTTAGTCAGAGACTGGGCTTGAATAGAAACAATTCTGCGCTGAGCCCGCCGGAATTTTTCCTTTAAAATATCATTTTACATGGTAAATATTGCATTCAGGCAGGACTTTATACACATCTATTTCCTATTTAAAATGATTCTCTTGAGAAAAGAAGTCTGATTTGACATTGATTTGTATTCCGTTAGCCGAGGCGTAGGAAATGGGGGCACCGTGACCCCCGGCACCCTGGGTGGTGGGGCGAAACGGGGTTTCGCCCCCAAACGTTGGATGGCATGCTGCCAAAATATGAAATTTACCTGGATTTACCTGGATGGCCACCTTACGACTTTAACTTCGGAAAGTCATGTTGAGAGACTGGCTTAAGGAATAGAAGTTTTATTGACCCTTGAAAACCCCATTGGATAGGATGAAAGTACTTCAATGTTTGCCAAAAATTGCACTTTTTTGCATATAAGGCACTTTAAATAGTCGAAAATTTTCAATCGGGGCACAGGTTACTGATCAATAATATTCACTTCCGCCACGTCACTTTCAAAAAGTTTCCTACGCTCATGGACAGTTAACACTACTTCGCGTCAAATATGTTTCTTTCCGAAATAGAAAGTGGAAAGAATTCCTATTCTTCCCAAGTTAGTTGAAAGCTTTGCTCATACATAATCACGCTTATTTACAAAAGAAAATTTTCAACACTTTGACTATTGAAAATATTTGAGATGATATTGAAGAAGACAATGCAAAACATTGAACTGAAGGTAAAAATTTATGTAGTCTGCCGAGATTTGCAAGAGAGAAAAACTATAATACATCAATCATCCTTCAAGACTTTTGACCCCACGTCCTGTAGAAATCGTTTGCTTGAGACTTTTTCTGAATCATTTTAAATTTCGACCGAGAACCGTTTGTCGTGCACTCGCTTTCAAGCAATACATTTTGGCGTCACTCTGTGTTGCTAGTATACCTTTTGCAAGATATTTGCCATCAGGGGATGGGCACAGTAGTCGGCAAGATTAGTGACGCCGCTCAAGATGTCGTAATCCAGCAGCACATTAACCCAAAGAGTTGTTGTGAAGCTTGAATATGTTCGCCTCCGATAGTTTTTAACTTTTTTTAATGCTTGAATTAACAACATGTTTAGAATGGTCTTATAACTTAGTGGCCTTTTGGCTGTGGTATGTTACCAATCCAAGGTTGGTAGGCCTACCATGAGCTTGGCATAGGGAAACTCTGAGTAAATGACAGAATGGCGATACAAAATTGAGCAATGAAATTCAGAAAATCGGTATGCAATATGGAATGAGCAAGAAGCGAGTAGGAATAATCAAAGGGTAGTCGAGTTAGAAGTATATGCATGTAATACCATGCCATTTATCATATCCCACTAGTGGGTGTCCGTGAAACGCACAGTGACAATGCTTTGAAAAATGTCTAATGGCAAATACATAAATCTAATCTTTCACACCATACTACAAACCTGACAACTGTTATTATAAGCTACTCATGGTGTTAGATAGCGTTATGATATCCGATTGCTGCGTGGTCCCCACATAGTTTGGATATGTAGTTCTAAATTTTGGAAATTCGTTTGGCCAAACTTCCATTTTGCCTCGCCATTGCCCTTATTTTAGTAATAAGATAATGGACGTCAACCAAGACAAAGCGCGTGGGAAATTTGCATTAAATGTTTTATATGGCAACCTGGTTGGGCGCAAACTCTGCAACGAGACACTAACAGAAAAGGAGCCGGCTAATTAAAAGGCTACCTGGTAATTTGGTAAAGACGTCAATTTACCTAATGTCTTTTCAAGAGTAGAGGAAGGTGAAACACTGCATTGTATCACATTATTAAGCTCTGCTCTTCTGTTCTCAAGTCTGGACACAGTTTACACTAACAATCAGCTTAATTGTAGAGCCTTTACTGATGAAGTTAGTTAGTTAGATGAGGTTTAACGGCCCAGTTTCCAACCAATTGGTTCAAGTAGAGCCGGCCACGGCCTTTTTTCCAGTTGTGGCTCACTGGATTTTTTTCCCTTCCTCCATTGCTTATGCGGAGCATCACGCACAACGGCAGAAGGTTCCATTTTTAAAGTCTTTGGTATGACTCGACCTGGGAAAAATGATGAAAAATGCAAATAAGTTTGAGCATGTATTAATAAGAAATTAGGCTGGAAGTCTGCGGAGCTCCAGAAAATTTTGATAGATTGCGAAGGATTTGGGGAAATTTTGATAGTTTTCAAATGATTTTTGATAGAATAATTATTAAAATATACCCATCAAAAACACACCTCTTTCTAACACATTCATCGATCGGAAGGAGGAACGCTTTTCCCATGCCACGTGCAAGCACCACAGAGCAAGACAGCAAGTCTCTTTGCCAGCCTAGCGTTTTTATCATCCTATACGGCCTGTGTGACAAAAGCTTGGCTTCTAATCCAATAAGATTGCGGAAACGTGTACGACTGAACACAATGTTACTCTAGTTAAATACAGCTAACTAATGGAATGTTTAGAAGGCAAGACAAATCGTAGCCTTTTGGCACAAACCATTAATGGGGGGAACGGAATATTTTTTATTCGCAATATAAAATCAAATCATTGACCTGCTTAATTAAAGATCTGGCGTGGTCGACTGGTTAAGAAGTGCATTTCTCCGTACACTTAGCTTTTGGTAATAACATATACGGTCACTTAAGCTGGAGTCAATCGTTAAAAAAATATTCCCATAAATAAACATCAGTTGAATTTGTGAAACCCTCACAGCCCCTTCTAAAAAAAACACACACACAAGAACGTACGAAGTCTTTAAAATAGATAGGAGGGTGGAAAAAACTTCAGTGGAAGAACGTACTTGCAAAAATGATTAGAAATATTCTAACAATACTTACTTCACTGGACAATGTGTTGCTTGCACTATAGGCGTGCCAAGTATAGCAATACCATCCGAAGTGACAATTATTAGCCCTCGTTCAACGGAGAACAAGACTAAGTTGTCAGTAGATAATCTGGGCAAGATAAGGAGAAAAATGAAGAATTATTAATCTACATAAGGACGGGCCCGTAGCAACGGGGGGCATTTCGGGGTAATGCCCCCCAAAAGATATTTCTTCCCTAGATGAAAATTGAAACTGCCTAATAAGTAATGTGGTTGAATCTTTTATGCCCCAATCACAACACTTGCCCCCAGTCACAACACTTCCCCCAATCACAACACTTGCCCCCAATCACAACACTTGCCCTCTTAAAAATGTGAAGCTGGCTACGGGCCCGCATCAGGAGAAGCTGATAGATTCGATCAAAATATTTAAAAACTTCGCACGAGTTTACTCAACGTAAATTATAGTTAATTACGTCTAACATCCAAGTAAGAATGGGGCTAGTGATCCTCAAGTTTCATGACCCCCACCTCTGTTCAAAAGTTGGACCCTAGATACATTGTCTACTTTATCAAATTGTTCTTGAACAAAGTCCGGATGGTACCCCCTGTTAACTAAATACTCCTTAAACTCAAAAAAGAGGTCCAACTTTTAAACAAAACTGTTAAGAAAAAGGTATCCTATCGTAAATTTCCGCTTATTTTAGAAATCGTTTTATTATTATTGAGCAAATTCGTACCACCGTTAAGACTGATTATTTGTTAAACAAACGGAAAGCATTTTGGATGGCTCAACTTTTTTCTATCCGCCCTTTGGACTCAATAAAAGGAAGGAATTCAATTCCATGAAGAGGATTAGCTACTTATGCTAACTACTTGCCCTCCCTCCCTTTCAGTCTATCTTGTAATCCTTTTGCTTTTAAGCTTAGTCTACCTTCTAGCGACTGCTTTTATTCCTCTTGCCTATTTTATTGTTCTACTGCTTAACCTTTGATTGTGCCAGATGTCGATCATGTTTTGTTCCACCGTTTTGGGTTTTTGTTTTTTTTTTTTTAATTTTGAAACTTTACCCTTTTAATACCTCTTTTACTTTTGCTCCTCTTTAAACGGTTGTACGCTTGGTTCATTTTAAGGCTAAGGAAGGTTGGATAAAGAACCGAAAGTTTCCTACTTGGTGCTGTTTTTTCCATCTTTTTGCCATTAGTTGACTCTCACCATATTTCTCTTTCAATCATATATATTTATATAAATATATATACCGTATAAATGGTGCCCAACATTGCTATAGGTATCGTGCTTTTCTTTTCGTCTTGTTTCATAACTATTTGGAGCAGAAATGTTCGCCGACATATCTGAAGCAGTTAAAGCTTTAAGAGTGCTTACACATTAGCAATGAAAACTTTCGGAGTCCATATCTCATCGACATAAACCACCACTGATGTTTCTCCACCGAACTCTTCAGGATCCCAAGTTAGTCTCACATCTTTCCACATCTGAAAAAGGGAGGTCTACTCAACAGCTAACCGAACAAAAAATTATCCTTACATCCTGCGTGTTCAGTATACTAAAAACATAGAATGGCCTGCCATTCATCAAAGATTGATGCATTGGAGACATATACTTTTGTTCCATTTTTGCAATGAAATTTTCTTTCGTGTACATGAAGGGCAATTAGTTATCGAATTATAGTAGAAAATTGTAGCTAAAAAGATTGTACGGATAATAACTTTACGGGACAACATTTCATACAAATCCAAAATATTACAATATTCATATAGTTAGCATTTAAAATAAAGCTCGTAAAATTTATTGTATTTTCTGCATTTCTGAGACATTGAAACGGATGAGGTTAAACCGTAATTTTGAATTCCCTTTTGTACAAACAAGTTCTAGTCCATGTGTTTGCGTTTAGGTTATCCACTCAGAGGCTCCAATGAGTGATTTGAGTTGGAAAAGAGTAAAATTAGTCAACATTTAAAATACTGAGAGTTCTATAGATCATTGACAACCGGAGCAAAAGTGAATAAATTGAATAGTAGTTTCATACAACAAATTAAAACAGTTTTACAAAAAAGAAATAATGCGTTGGATTTACACAAAAGTTTCTAAGTTTTAAAAATAATATTTACAGATAAAGAATATAAGATTATTCAAAAACAGGGTAGTGGACTCGTAGCTTTCCAGAAAGTTTTCACAGAAAAAATTAGTGATGTGTTGCTCAAGAATAGTCCAAACTTTGAAATATTCAAATGATACAGCTTCCGTAACTCTTGGAATGCACAAAATTTTGAAGAGATAGAGCTGTTGCTAGAGTTTATTCATTAGACGGAATGGTTTAATAATTTCAGCTATATTATTTGTATGACAATTTTGGTGCTTTTTAAACCCAGTATTTGCCTTTAAAACACACATTATAGAAGTGTAAAATACCTTAAGTTTACCTAACTGTTTTTTGCACAAAATTTAGAGTTAATTCAGATTCTCGTGACTCAAACATTAATTCCCAAAACTACAAAAGGTAAACATGTTTATTGGGAGATCACAGTTTCTTAAGTATTTATGATTCCAATTTTCTTTATATTCGTAACATTAAAGGGGCTCATTGAGTTGAAATCGATTATTTTGTGACGAGTTTCAAGTAAATCATTGCATGACAATGTCTCTTATTAGCCTCGTTACTCATGCATCACTTCCAATAGTTACTAAAGATGTGAGAAATTCTAGTTTTTATGTACAGGGGTTGCATTTGATTAATATAACTAACGGTAAAAAGTGTCTGGTCACAAATTTTGATTAAATGATTTTAATCATTTATCAGCCTTATCATTACCAATTCAGTTGTGTCAGATGTGCAGAATTTCTTAGTTTGATCATATATTATCAAAATGTAAGTGAAACTCAACAGGTGTTAAAAAAATCATGAATTTTGAGAACCAACTCAATAAGCCCCTTTAAATAAGTGTTTTTTTTTTACCCACCAGTGTCATCCAAGTTGCCGTAGTAATCATTTGTTCACGTTCGTTCTATGAGTAAGAATGAAAGAATAACTTCCATTTTAGTAATTACTCTAACATTCTTTCCGTTCCCACACAGTGCCTCATTATTCGTCTGACGAATATATTCCAATATAATAGCGTATGTTGGAAATATTTGTTAGAATAGGGCAATTATCATATTAGAAAAACCTTCTCAAACATGATTAGATTTTTATGCACTGACCAATTAGTATATGCATGTTACCTCATAACAATGGGTAACTCACCATGTTGGAAAATCGCTGCTCTGCACACACGCGAGCAAATTTCACTGCCATTCGAACTTAATCAGGGATGCCTACCGTACTCTAGATCACGTGTCTGTTAGTACCTTCTTAAATAAACAGTTCTTTATGTCTTCTCCAAGATGGAGGTGTAAACAAAACAAAATGTTTCTTTAAACAGATATTTAAGGAGCCTCTACCTTTACTTATATCAACATTACTTTTGCAAGCCGAGAAAACGTGCAGATAACTCCCCTATTTGATTTAATACCTTCAAAAGGTAGTTCCATTAAAAAACAAAACTACGTCAAAATTTGTATTTCCAACTCTTCTCAAAAATTCAGTGACTTTCCTTACAACGGATGCAATCTAGGCAGACAATAAGCACAATTAATCAGTTAGTGTGCATATATAATCTATGTCTGTCAAAACGCCATTACGTTCGTTTACAATGTATATAAAGTCTATGGGCAGTCACCCCAAAATTTGTTTTGAAAAATCTATGGCAAATATCCTGTTATTGCATTACAACCATCTCAGTCTGAACATAACTATTACAAACGATATGTTAAGCAAGGAGAAATTCTCCCTGAATTCTTCAATTCATCAACAAAAATATTGTCACATGATCAAAATAGGACATTAATGAACTAGAGGTACGGGGCACACTAACTCTGATTGGGGTGACTGCATTTTCCCTTTAAGTAAGCAGTTGCACTTATGTCTACGAAACCCGCATTCTAACTAGTTGCTTTAATGTATATTGCCTAGATAAAACAGTTTTTAAATATGAAAAGTAAAGAAGTATTAATGGAGTAAATTATTAAGGTACGGAACGGGAACAGTTTTCTTTATTTTCTCTAAAGTACTAGATATTTTTAAACCCTTTCTGGTGTACAAAACGCCTGATTAAATGTTATAAATAACTGCATGTTGACGATATACCGACTTGCTTCCCTTTATGTGTACCACACAAAATCAGTGTTAATGATTCATGCGGTGAAAGGTTTCAGGAATATTTCTGTAACTTAACTATGTTTTAATGAGATTTTTACTATTTTTGCACTTTGCTTTGTTTTAATTTTCAAGGCCTGCTTCAATTTTGAGAAATTAAAATTGTAGAGGTCTTTTATGTTTAGGCACGTATCTAAAGGACATGTGCATAAACACAGTATAAAATTCATAGGGCGCATCTATCAGAAAGGCACGTTCACGACATAAGAAAAGCTATAGGCTTAGAGACCTACCAGATCTATCATTGCATAAAACTGTAAATTAACTCCAACAAAAACCGTGTCACTGGAATTTATGACAGGGCGGTCTCGTGGTGAATAATTCTCCTGCTTTAAGATGTAGTCTCTGATTCTTCCTTCGTCACTCTTAGGGTGCCTTGAAAGAGTACCTGAAGAGTATGCATGAAACAAAGGATTGTCTAAAAGTTTTTTTTTTTTCAATACCAAAAAACCTCTTTTACTAGGAAATGGAAAAATAGAAAATGCAAAGCAATACTTTAAATGGTTAATAAAACTTAATGACAAAATGTAAGAGATGTGATAAATTATGCTTAACAGTTTACTTGAACCATTTTTAAGGCCGATGATACATATTTTCATGTTATGTCTTGTTATAGACCTTAAATAAATGGGAAGGGTTCCACAGGGTAATAGACCAGCAAGCCTTTGTGTTGATGGACGGGAAAACATTTTTGTTACTAACAGGTAATTTGGATAATATCCTTTTCATTATAACCTCTACCTTAGCAAATAAGCAATGGGAATTCATTCTTATTTAATTAAAGACAAATATTACCTTGAAGTGATAAGAACATGACGAACGCCAGCGCATGTAGTCTATTCCTAGTAAGGGACATATTGCGTACAATCCTCTCAACTTTTTTTCGAGATCTACTGACAAAGAAGGTGGTTTTTTAATATCACAGGTTTATGGATAGAATGGTGGCAGGCGTGTGAAGATCACGTGATCATATTCAATCACGACTTGGCAATATTGCTAGTAGGGGCAAATATTAATATAAAAGCGGTGTTTGCCGATGATTATTTTGCAGTCGAGTATGAAATGCCGGTGCTTAAGAAATATGAATAGATTAATTTTACTTTTTGTCAACAATGTGCTTAAAAGGTTTTTGTTTTAACAGTTACAAATTTCATTAAACGTCTTACCGAGCTGTAATTTAAACAGAGAATAGAGACTTATAACCACTATATTTCGATGTTTTCAGAAGCAGTTTAAAAGCAATTTAACGATAAAGCGTAACCGACGTCGATTTGAAGGTCAACAAAACTAATAATCATCATGTCCCCGTCCCATCGTGTTTGGATGAAATTCTAATAATATGCAGAGTTGTTAAATACAGTTTACATTTTTTTCGCAGCACGGGAAAGAACCTCGAATGGCGTTTCTATAAAGTGCTTTTGGCTTTTAAGTTATGTTACAAAAATGTTATTAAACTTTGAAATGTTTGCTCTCTCTGCACTGTTTGACCACGTTAAAAATAGAGAATTTGTTGAAGACAGCAACTGTACACCATATATGCTATATCAGAATTGGGAAGGCAATGGAGTTGTATAAAACAGTATATTTTATTTTTCCAAAATAGCTACAATTTCCACGACCAGCTTTAAAACTAAATTTTACCCACAGTTTGATCGCAAGGTTTTCAGGTTAAGTCAAACAAAGATAAAATCTACGACAATGGAAATTCTAAAAGTCTTAACAATGGAAAATGTAAACCGTAGTTCTTCCTGATATAATTATCATGATATACCCCTTGACAAATAGGATATAGGTCATTTATACTGTCTTAAGTCAAACCCGAAAGTGGTCAATAATTAGTTTAAGTAGTTCAAATAATTATAACAAATTTATGAACATGTGGGACGTATACTGTGACTACAATATAATTAAAATTTCCACGGTGTCTCACGCAAACGGCCCAGATTTGAATCCCATATAGAACACTTGTTGTAATTTTTTTCAATTTTTGTTACTCGATTTTCGTTGGAGATCAATGGTCATGTGAGGTAACCAAAGGTTTAAATATTTGGATTACCTTGAATATGCAATATTTAAATTCTAGCACATTATGAAACACACTTGAAGTGAAATTAAAGGATGTTTGTGAGATTTGGCTGTTGTTTTAGAAAAAGTTTGGGTCAACTGTTTATGCCCTTTAAAAAAGGTTCTTTATCTGCTCAATGAATCAAATAATTAAAGTTAACCAAAAGCTCTTTAACTTTAGCCAGGGTATATGCTGGTGTATTCTAGGAATGTATGTTGTTGGGGGAAGATGGTTCATTTGTCAGAAAGAATTAGCCGCATGAACACGCATCCACGGAACCTCTCCGGGAAAATTTGAGGGAGAAGGAATCCTCGTATGCGATTTCTGGAGTTTTGGGTAGCCTTGCAATCATAATTTGGACATAATTTTGAAATTTTCAGCATTTCAGTATTTTTCTCTAGTACGTCAACTTTTATTTACAATTTGGAAATCTCAGCTACTGCCCTGAAGTAATTGATTGTCGAATCTGCCGGGTTGATTTCATGGGGGATATAGTGTACGGTATCTTCATATTCAATTCCATGTGGGATATATCCCCATCCCTAGGGTCGCGACCCATGTTTTCCTTAAATTACAAAGGCAACTGTGCCGGACTCAGTGCAATGTAATGATGTATATGCGCGTGATAGGGCATCAAGGTATTTAAAGCCAAAGAGGCGATGAAGGCACACTACAGGTGTAGAGAGCGTAAGCATGCACCTATTGTCTCAGCATTACATTATTTCCTAAGGTAACCAACATCACATAACCTCCGATTCATCTTCAGTTTCGAGGAGTACTCCAAATTGACGTGCGTCCCTAGTTATAAAGCTTAGTGCGTGAGTTACCAGTGAAATATGAAACTCCGTGAGTTGCCCTCTTGTTTTAGTGTTGTTATGTTATTTGTTTAGACCAGGACTTCTGTTCTTTGGGTGTGACAACTTTTTGTTACAAAAAAAAATATAAAAAATACGAAACGCTAATTTAAGAAACTAATTATAAAAATATATCATCTAATCGTACATATAATAATGGGCATTAAGACACCAAGGGCTAATAGCCACGTTAAAATGCCATTTGAAAAAAAGACGAAAACCGAGACTTCAGCTTATAATCCTTTGTAACTATTATTTGGATAAGGTGCTGTGACATTCTCCCAAACTCCCTGCCCACACATATTTAGGAATAGCCCGAGTTCTGAATACAGCTGATGGGTGAACTTTAACATTCATTTTATTAATATAGCTTCACAGTCAATTATGCTCACTCGCAATTACCCTTACAAACAGTCACTTTCGTGATAAAATATATAACAGAGCAAATTTAACTCTGTGCAAGTTAGGTACTATCCTTCTGTCTTGTAGGCGTACTAGACATTTGTTATTTGTTTAAATTGGAGGCGGTGATAAAAGGTAACTTATTAGTGAGAATTGTACTGTTTGTGTGGAGATTAGAGAGCCTTAAAGGTTACTTTAATAAAAAAAAAGGTTTTCCTGCACAAGCCTGTCCAACACAAGTGGTATTAAGTGCAGGGTTGCAGATCTACGAAGGTTTATAGGGGTTTGCATAGGAATTCCTTAAAGATTAAAGTCACTTTCAATCATATTAGCTTCGTAGTATCTGTAGATCAAGTATCTCTGTACCTTTAAGCAAACAATTCCATTCAGCCACTTGAAGATGAGTGGGTAGAGAGATTCTGTTTCCGTAAGTATTTTAACCATTTAAGTTTAGGCTTATACCGACCAGGTGGTGAATAGACGTATGAAGTAAAAACAACTTATTGTTTTGCGTTCTTCCTCATTGGTCTAGTTGACGTTTGTGGGCGTGCATAAGACACTTCTTTAATTTAACTTACGTCCGCTGATTTTTAGATTAATTCAGCAGCACTGCGTTAAGGTATGGATTCGATGTGATGTGTGTTCAAGTGTTAAATAAGGGGCTAACCACTTGTCGAAACCTTTAAAAATATTGTTGCTAAACATGTCGTTAATTTCCTAGAAATTTTATTTTTAATTCCATCAAATCAAGACATGAAGCATCCGATATCCTCCTCGTGACCCCAGTTCAGGAATGAAACTGTTCAATTGCAAAAATCAAAATAAGAGGCAGAAAAAATTAAATTCTGCAAAGCTAAAAACAGGATCTACTCCCACCCCTTCCTCACACGATCTTGAAGTGATGTCACAGCTGCCTCACGAGGGTTTGAGAAGATAAATTTAGTATAGTAAGCAAAGAAAATAAAGAAAGCTTTTAAGACATCTAACAACTTTCTTAATGCGATATCGTAAGATGAGAAACTCGTAATTACATAAAACTTACATGTTTATTTTTCTATATTTATACTTACTAGCCATTCGCACATATTTGTATTACTCATACAAAGATGATGGGAATGTATTTTGGCATCTTATGAAGAATTTGCCTTACATAAACCAGTTTTTGTACCTCTTACTTGGTTCGAAATACGGCAAATACCATTTATAATGGGAAGTATGCTACCATAGGCAACATGGAAATTGCAGGACTTATTTCCAAAGTGTCCCTAGATCTAAATGTGTTATTTACAAGACCGATATGGGCTTTGTTCATTGACGAACAACGGATACACTGTCCCTAGAGTCTTATGGCCTGAAATGGGCGGGTTACCCCTGGACACACCTGATAAAGGGACACTGGGGCCTTCTACTGCTGCAAATGAAGCTCCACTTGCTTGCCTAACTTCCTTCTGGATGATGTTCAATTATGTTCACTCTGAACATAATTGCATCGGACGTCTAACGGACTGCAAAGACATTTTATAGGCCAGATTTCAACGACAGACCCACCTGCCTTCCAAAAGATTTAGATGATTGATTGAAAAGATAGGTATCACAAAAATCTACGCCTTTACATGAGAGGCTTAAAGATATTACAAGTAACCTTTGACAAGTTTTGTTAGAAGAATAATACATCAAAACAAAAAAGCACGATATTTCTACAAGAACATATATTGCAATATAAATATCTTACAAGTGTTTGGTTATTCGATAGATCTATCATAAATGTGAACTTAGAAAACCTAGTACCCTTTAATGAAAAAAAAATGGTGCTATACCAGTTGGCTTAATTTCACTGCCGTTTACTCTCTGGGAGTAATCCGTTAAGTTGTCACAGTTTGGTGAGTAAACATTTACATGTCTAAGGTTTGGTCTATGCATGGGAAGACCTTTGATACCAATATTAACAAGATGTTTTTCATTTGTTGCCTATAAATGGTTCGTTGACATTTTAAAGACCCAAAGAGGGATGCATCAATCATGTAACTTAAGCAAACGGAGCACGATAGGTAAATTCTTTACCATATTTGATAGATAGGATATTTAATGGTCCCTACACAGTGAACATGGAAAGTAATTGTATTGTACTTTTATTCACAACAAATGTTGGTGACACTCGGAGTGATACCAACAAAAGATTAATACAGAATACCTCGTTAGGAGTGAAGGTTTGTAAACAAAACATTAATCACGGTGTCGCTCTCACTTGTATTCCTGTTTCATAATTTGCAAACGTAGAGAGTTGAAACTCCATAAACTTGATTTAAATGCGTAATGAACACATATATTTTAACCAGAATAAGCTTGAAAAAATCACCATGATAAGGAATATCTCTTAAACGTAAACAACACCTACACTAATAGTTTGACTTCTTTTGATTGTTCCTTTTTGTCATATTGTTATTGCTTTTTCTTTTTGGATCTTTTTTTGAGTCGGAACTCTCTCAAATTGTTTCGACTTAACTCAAATCTGTCAAATCTGGGGTACGTTCGACTTATAAGTTACCTTTAGTACCATTATGTCATTTTCATTCTAAATGTGTACAACGTAGTTACTAAGCGATATTTCTGACAATTTTGAATTTCCTCTGTGTAGTTCCACACTAACCACCTGCCTAATAGATACCTGTTACGTACACGCAACTATGACTAAGATGGTGGCAGTATTATTACTTACTTACACTGACATATACTGCACTGTACCCCGAATTGGATGTAGGCGGTCGTGAAAATGTAACCAAACTGAGTGGCAAAGAGATAAGAAAGGCACACTAGGAGGATCCTAAAGGGTTCGCATAGCTAACACTCACATTTACGAATTAAGGATAGGTTATTTTCGTCCATTGTCTGTAATTAACCTCACTAATGTAAGATCAGTGAAGCATATTATCCTTGATAACTACAAACAGCTGACCCCCAGGTCTCAACGAGCAGGACGCCTTTGGGATGACAAAGCCAATACCAATTTGATACCTTTGATAAGTTTCTTTCTTGATGATTTACTTCACAGAAATTCCTTTTTATTAACGAACTCATCTTCGACTGTTTTCATTGATATAAGCACTCCATACATCTCTTTCACGAATACGGTCTTTCCATGATCATTCCTTCTCGCACATTCGTTGTATCGTCTGATCATAACCACCTTAAAACGCAAACTTAAGATTTATTTGTAATTTTGAGTTGCCTTTTATGTCAAAAAGATCCCTTACGGAAACACACAAATCTTGGAAATACAGAAACTGTCTTAAGAAGCAGATAGTTTGCTTGATCTGCTGAAGAAAAAAAATTAAAATTTAACATTGAATGATAAAAAATAGTGCTTATAAAACAACCTGACGTAAGCACTCGCAGTCGTATACACCTTATGCATTGACGCCACATTTGACTTTGAGGACAATATAAAAAGTTAAGTTTGAGCTTCCTTGGGGAGTTCTCCCACATCATACAAAGAGATTTTGTGAATAATAAATTTGATTAGGAATGTGACCTTTAGTTAGATCGGTTTTAGGGGTGGCATAACGTGTGCGACGTTTGTGCCGTGTAAAATGGGTCGGTCATTTGTGTTTGTACTTCATTATATACATGGGTAATTTGAAATATGCCAATTGACATAACTTCATAGAAGGACGATGATCGGAACACTTACCCTTTTACATATGTTAATGATATCTACTTGCATTACCCTTCTTCGAGATATAGCAGGCCTGTAATAAGATACCTTACAAGTGTTCACGTTTGCAGCCCTTATTCAAATGCTGATAGGTAGTGGCCATTTATAACGCTCTTTCTAGTCTTATTAAGCTGTGATTACAGGTAATAAAAAGATCTTCAAAGCAAATAAAAAGAAAGGCGATCGCAACTACCTAGAGAACTATCGCCCAATCAGTCTGTTACATTCTATTTATACGACATTTAAACGACATAGAATATTCTTAAAAAATCATAATACGCTATTTGACTACCAGTTTGGCTTCAGGAAATGTCGTGATACTAGCCACGCACTCTTAGAAACCATTAATTGTATACGTACCCCTCTTGACAATGGGGAAAATGTCTTAGGCTTGTATCTCGACCTAAAAGAAGCGTCTGACACTGTTGACCACAAAATTCTTCTTGAAAAGTAATACAGATATGCGTTCGTGGTAAAGTGTATGATGTTATTTCTAGCTTTCTTTTTAAAAGTTAGCAACTCATGTACGTTAAGGGTGTTTTATCTAATTATGCAATTATTAATACTGGTGTCCTCCAGGGTTGTGTTCTTGAACCTTTATTTTTCTTGATGTATGTAAACGGTATTCGTAATATAGTTATGTATGTAAACGATATTCGTAATATAGTTCCCAATGAATGTATTAGACTTTTTGCTGATTATACCAATGTTTTCGTTCACGATGAAGAATGCGTGTTTGTAAGGCACAAGCCGTTTAAAGTCAACTTAAAACTTTGTTTGACTCCGATAAACCTACTCTCCACCGAGGCAAAACTACCTTAGTTTCTAATTTTTCATTCTAAGAAATGGGTGCTCATTCTTGTCCCAATCTATTTACAATAAACGACACTAAAATATGCAAGAGAGCCTGTGCTAAATACTTAAAATTACTGAATGACGATAGCTCTCATTCAAAAATCATATCGATGACTTGTGCAACAGCCTCGTTAAGTACAACGGTATTATCTATCGCCTTAGAACCTCGCCGTTGCTAGTAAATTGCATTATTCTCGCTGTTACTCCAGAATTTCTTATGGCGTTGAAATTTTTGGAGTAGCTAGTGCCTCTATTTTGAAACCCCTTCAAGTCTTGCAAAACAGAATTTTCAAAACTATTACTTTCTCACAACGGCGCTACCCTACAGACAAGCTGCATAGTAATCTTGAGATTCTCAAAGTCAGTGACATTCACACTCTTAGGATGTGTACCTTTACATACAAATATGTAAATAGTTAACTGCCTCAGGTATTTTGTAACACTGTCAAGCCTAGGTCCTCATACGTTTGAAATCCAACAAGAAAAAAATGCATTCTCTTCTGTTACCAGGCACAATTCTAAACATGTGAAGTTACTGTTGAATAATTAGTGTTGCAAAATTTGGAGTGATCTTCCAAACGATATTACACTCACTAAATCGTATGCAACTTCCAAAAACAAAGTCAAATCTCATTTGATTGACAATTACTCTGCCTGAACTTCATGCCATTTTGGACCCTTCCTCCTTTTCCGTAGTTCCTTCCAGCTTTAATACGTGTTTAGTGTTTCTTTATTCTTGTTCTTTTGTTTCTTACTTTAAGGTCGCTAGCTACGATAAACATATTACTGTTGATTCTAGCGTCTTGTTTATAAGTCTACATTTCACCAATGCATCTAGTTTTTAATATGAATGTACGAAAATGTACTTATAAACAGAATAAACTGAACTGAACTATTAAAGATTGATATCATTTTCCTTCAGTACCTGTGGATTAAAATCAATATCGCATTTATTGCAAATAATCTCTCATCTTGATATGACTGGAAGGAGTGAAGAATAACAGTTTTCATTGAAGCTTAGCTATCATAATCTACATCGTACTTGTTGGAAATTGGGAAACGTTCCTTTTCAAAAGTTGACCGCTAATCACAATCTACACGTTGATATAAACGCGCCCACACTTCATAAAAATGTATTGACTTGGCCTAGTTCTTAATAAACATCAGTGAGTTGTGACGCGATGCAAACAGACCTTCCACTGTCAAGAGATCAATGTTCAAGCACAAACAGGCAACAATAATCCATCTGTATAAAGCGGCTATTTTGCTATCCAGCAGTCCAATGTCTGCTTAGCCTAGTTTCCTTACAGTTTTTCAATTGCAGATTCAGAATCCAAGTCATGTGAACTTTTAATTGAACATCAACTGGCCGACAAGGGTGGTGATATTACCAGGCTCGGCCACGCAGAAGCGTTTCGAATATCAAACACAACGCGTTTTGGACCATATTTTTCAATAAAGCCGTGCCGTCTATAGTGTCCTATTTGTACTACATTATCGCTACCTCACAGTCACAATTCCAATAAGCCCAGATTTCAGTTTTGCAATGAGTTCAGGATGGCGATATGTATAACCCTGTGCGACTAGCATTTATACATGCAGTAGCCAGAGACACCTATAATATTTGACGTGGCTTACCTACATGAAACATTCTAAGAGCGATAACTAACCAAACCAATTCCCGATCTGCAATATGTTAAAGAACCTACCAACGCCTTATCAAAGAACAGCTTTAACAGCGTCTTCTGTGCCTTCATTTTTCACCTGCTGATAGTCGCAGGTTTGATAAAGAGTTAATAGCGCTATCAAAACTGCCATTATCAACGCTTCTGTGCCGCCGCTCCTCTGCTCCTGGTAATCAGGTAATTAGCAAAATAACCCTCCAGTAATTACGTATTATACAACCGCAGTAACCATAGAAAGGTTATTAAACCAGCTGTTTAACTAACAATAAGTAATGGTTTATATGAAGCTACTCATTTTTTAATTCTGATGATCAGAAAAGTGTTAAGATAGATTTAAAAGCCCGTTACATTAGACCAAAATTGTACAACCTGACGCTTTGATTCTAGTAACACCGTGGTTTGCATTGTAGGAATTGTCCCACTCGTTGCCTTGATTGGTACTGGGAATTAAAGATAAGTACGTGATGCTTTTATTGTATGCTTTGGCGTCATTTTAACAAGACGATCTAAATCTATACTTTTTTACACGAAGAAAAAATACAACAACATATGTCTTCTAGGCTGCTCTAGTGCAACGAAATTGAAAGAGAATTCAACCTGCACTGAGGATGTCTTATGGTATCATCGGAAGATGAGAGTATCATCGTCTGTGGTATAAAGATAGGGATTGAAACCGGCAGATGGTGAAACAACATTTGTTGAGCTAATGGTAGCTATGCTTTTTGATTTAACATAGTTTACAGGTATTCGCAGTGTTGTAATTTCCCACTTAGTCATTTACCTAGCTACATGGAACAAATGCCCGGTTCGGCTACAGACCATGCTCAGCTTTAACATATTGGCTACATCATTCTGAAAATTAAAAAAAAGAAAAAAGTTAATGATGATTTTCTGTGAGTAATGCACTATGGATTGATGCACAATAAAATAAAAGTATCAATCCATGTACACGACTGGAGCTCTGCTACTGATGGTTTAGAAAAAACTTCTTTTGACGTTAGATATTTCGGAATTATGAGTGTGATCAATTTTGAGCAAATTCTTCGGCTAATCAACTTTTGTACTGTAATATTCCTAAAATAGACCCCTCACGCAATTCCGTATATAGATGTAAAAGAAATAAAACTTCTGAGTTCCCCTATATCAGCATAGACATGAATGTGTGTACAAGTAAGTACAACTCTTTCGCAATGGTTGAAGTTTGATGTATTTGATGTGAACCTTGACCCTTTGTCATATCAATCAGACAAAAATGTCCGACATTTAAAAATTCAAAGGCCTCTCATTGTACTTTAAGGTGACATAAGGGATCAATAAATTATTAAATTGATGGTATGTTAAACTATATAACGATTTCTACTTCTTATCCAAACAATTCTTTCCATTGGACTTTGAACGTTAATATTTTATTCCCTCGTCTGAGAGCGATCACTCTGCAGTGTTTTTTTACTTCGTTTCACATAAAGCGTTTGTTTAAATGTAATAGTGACATTCTCGTAAGATGGAAGAACGACGTAAACAATGGACTGTTTTACTTTTCTTGCGTTTTTACTTCCTTTCGCAAAGTTATGTAGCTTCGATACATGCGGTACTAGTAAACGGTTAGTCACTATGTTTTTTGTGATATAATTATTATTATTCTTATTGTTTTTGTCAAAATTTGTATACATATATTTACACATTTTTGCATGCAATTTAGAGAAAACGTTCAAAATAGGGAATTGCAGTTTTTATTTATTTTATACAAAGCCAGATTACTAGAAATAATCGGTTGCTGTCAACGAAAGTAATGAGAAAAGATTTGCCAATGTTATGAATATGTTGTGTTTGAAACATTAAAACATTTTAAGCTAACATAACTCGCAAGATACCATGTGTTCTCTTTAACTAAATGTATAATTTATTAGTAATTTTTTTCTTCTGTTGTGTTACGCAGAAATCTAGCTGTAGAACCTGGCATAGCCTTCTTTAATAGATTTGTTGCTTATCTATAAGCTTTAGCGTCAAGTCAACTCATTAGTGGGAGACTTCTGATAATGGAACATAAACAATTGTTTGGGAGAATGTGTGGATTTTGTCCTGAAGCTTCAAAACTGTGGAAACCTGCCCCTCCTTCCGCCCACCTGTGGACGCCTATGTCTCTTAGCGCAAATTTCGTTATGTGTAGAAACGCCAAAAACAATAACAGTCCAACTCGCAAGCACTCTAGTTTTGATTGGCCTGCAAGTGATTAAAGAAAGGACTCATTCCGAAATATATGAAGATACAGCGAGGAATATGATTATCAAAGAAAATATTTGCCGTGTTGGGTTCTAGGTCAACACGGCAGTACTCCACGTGTCCTAAACATTGCATGTGTTTGTCCCCCTTTTGTTCCAATGATTTAGAAGCTACCTGCTATACCGAGGATTATTAAGAAAAGTGAATTTATTGAAATCATGTTTAAGAGGAGTCGAAGAATAGAACTTAACATCAACTTACGTTTAAGTCGCCTGAGACAGGCTCAAAAGATCATGGTGACTGTCTCTGGGAAGTTTTACAAAGGTTTTATTAACGGAAAAGTTTAAACGATGCACAGGCCAGGAACATTTACTTATCAAAATGCTACTGGATTTGCAAACATGAGGAAAACTAGCCCGATGCTCTCCATATAGCACCTTTATGGTTGACTAAGTCAAGTGTAAATAATGCTCCAATGTCCCACTGACCACACTGCTTGTTGATTGACCATAACAAGATAACAGCAGACAAGCAGCACAAAAGTTATGCAGTCACAATATAGCTTCCTGTAGAAGAGTCTCCTAGCACCTTATCTGCAATTTTGTGGTCCACTGGGCCAGGCAGGTGCTATCTGAGTGCTCAACTAATGAAGTGGAAATACCCTGAAAAAGGCCCAGAAATCAGGGTTTTTGGAGTATCGGGGAAATTCGCGTAATGGATATTACCTAATGTAGAACTCTGTATTATTACATTGCGCAAGAGGCACTTAATTTCAGCGGTTTAAGGGCAGAGTATGGAGCTGTTATGTGGAATATTTTATCCAAATTTCCACAAAAGTATTCCATACACAATGCCATTCTAACCTAATAATTACTACTCTAAATATTACCTTTTAAGTGGTTTGGCGTGTTTGGAGTTGTCGGTACCTTTCGATAAGGAACCTATTGCAAATGATCTAGCCGAATTCCATCACAGGTGATGTCTCATTTCTAAATTTAGATTTATAATTCAGAAAACCTTTAAAATTTTTTTTCCAGGATGTGATCCTTCAAGTCAATGTCCAGCAGCGTTAGTTACAAAACATGGCCTTGACTGCGACTTAACTCCACATGGCTCAACTAATGAAACTTGTGTTGGTCGCCATTCCTTCTATTCTACTTGTAGATGCACAGAGGCAAACTACCGACTTTCTTCAGTAGGTGGAGTATATTGGTGTACTTCTGACGGAACCTGGGGTAGCGGCTTTAACGAATTGCAGTGCTTAGGTAAGCCTTATCATTATCAGTATTATTATATTCATGAAGACCATGATGATCGTTTTCGTTGTCGTCATCACAATCAACATCACCAGCTCAGTATCATTATCACCATCACCATTACCAACACCAAAACCAGCATTATTACCAGCACTATCACCAGCACTATCACCAGCTCTATCACCGGCACTATCACTAACATAATCACTATCACTCTTTTTTACTATTGATTCTTTGACGAAACGAAAGGAATATCTACAATTAGGTTGATGAATGTGGACAGGTGAGCGTAATACATTGTTAACGAATATACGTATGTGTGTTTGCGACACTTTTGTTCTAGACACGATACTGCAACATAGCAACAACGGATGCTTATCAAACTTGGTATTTAGATTTATAGGAGAAGATGATCGCACAGAAGACATAGTCGTACAGTCAAATAAAATACCCGTCAGCCTTAAATCTATCTTGTCATAAAGTAGAGCTCATAAATGAGGTATTCCTTTGCTGCACCCACTCCCCCACTTTAGTTTTATTGACCAAGTAGATTGCTCTAAAAATATTCCATTTCATTTACCACGTTGTCGCAAACCACATAATTCTGTGGTGTCAACTTTCTTGACAGCAGGGAGTACGTTTAAAAGCTGTCGAACATGTGTTACGTTATTGTGATTGATTTAAGGAATAAATCGCATTTGGCGAACTATTATTGGTGAATAAACCGTCGAGACTCCAAATTTGACAAAATAAC
>WURT03142036.1:0-11201 GCA_009936505.3 Holothuria glaberrima | reverse complement strand
GCAAATCTTTCTAGTCAACCAGCTAATGTACTATATTTGTATGCATGTATTGTTACATCTATCAAGTTGCGGGAAAACTAAATAAACGAAATGAAACGAAACTATCAACACACAGAGTACCAGTTTAGCTACATACACCCTCCCACACTTTGACTAGGAGTTTTTAAACTGGGGACCGATAATCTTAGAAGATGGATAAACAGATATTTTCAGGACATTTGCAAACCATCCTTGCCAAGTATGCATCATTTTGTTGGAAAAAAGGTAAACTGCACATGATCAGTGAAATCTATAGGTGATGTTCATTTCACTGCAAGGTGACATGCTACATGCTTTTTAACACTACTGTATAGGCTACTAGTAGCAAAAAATAATTAATAACCTTATGAATTTGCACACAGTTCAGGGCTCTTTACTTACTTTCAAACTCACTTGCTAAGTCAGGCAAGCAACCACTGAAATCCACTTGCTCTGACATTTTTTCACAAGTAGTGTGCCCCCTTGTGGTAGGACAGACAAAATGTTGATTGCCTATAGATGTGTTTGTTTACAGCCATACAGGTGACAACAATCTTTGAAACTATTACAGTTACTGGATTCCAACCTTCTTCCACCTTTGTGTAGAAAAAGTTTTCCACATTTACAGTAATAAACTGTATTTCAAATTCAGGTTTCTCAACCCTAAAGTCTGCACGGGGATTCTCAACCTTTTTTTTCCAAGGGTGGTGTGATTTGTGAAATAAAATTTTTTAATTTGTTTCCTTCTCACTGTGGGAAAATATGTTTTCTTTGCATTTCAAATTCTGAGACAGGAGTTGTAAGGCCAACTTGCCCATTCAGGCAAGTTGGAACAAGACAGAACTTGCCCTGGAAAATTTTTACTTGCCCCGGGCAAGCGGGCAGGTGTTTATGTAGATCCCTGCAGTTACAATAAAATTGTGACAATGCTGTAATTATATTAAACAATTAAAATTTCTTCTGCCTCTGAGTACATATCATGGGTCATGTATACATACAGGTCTGCTGATAAAACAAGGTTGTACAGCCCTGCACTTCCCAAACAAACAAGATCCATTGTCATGCCACTACATCTACCCGAGAATTTAATTATTAACATGACTGATGTCACATGAGGAAAAATGCTCCCATACCAGAATGGTCAGCCAACTGTTTATCTATTCACACCTGAAGTTTATTCATCTAGCCTCCCTCATTTCCCCTAAGAGGATTAACTTATCAACTAGTTATTCTCGTATTTAATTTGAATAGGGCCTACACAAAGGCTTTATCTCACAGACTAAACACAAGCGGATTAGTGAGCACTGATGCAGTCTGCAGAGTGACTAGGAAAGCAAAGAAGCAAGGCAAAGTGTGAAAAAGGAAGTCATACTAGGAGTTGTGATACAGCACTCTTTGCAGGAAAAGTGCAGTATCAGATTCACGTTTTGGTATGGGGAAAATTTTCATAATGGTGACAAAAAACTTAAACGGATAAATCCCTCGACAGCCCTGCCTGACTGGTAAGTGCCTGATATATGGGACGATAGACTTTGGTAGCATAACTTGATCCTAGCCAAACTGCAAAAAGTAATCAGTGTCACAAAATCCAATCTAGGCAAGGATGATGATTTTTCAAATAACAAAAGAGTTACTGCAACAAAAAACAGATTCATAGTAATATCCAATTTTGAGCCAGAAATTTTGTAAGAAATAACTAGATGACATATCTATGGTGATGGCACAATTTTTCCTACTTTTGTGCTTTCCAAATTCCCTGAGGCCACAGCACCTTATTCCAAAATGTCATCAGAGTCTAAATGTTACAGGGTGACATGACAATATGTAAGCCCACGTATGACACAATGTTGTGCAAGTAACTGTATCCTATCATCTTCAGGTATCTTAATTTTAATGGAATTGGATACACATACTATGTGAAGAGTACTAGAATGGTAATGAAAAGAATGCTGACTTCTGCAAGTAAAACTTCAATACAATTATAGCATCATGTCAAAATAGCAAAGCTGCAGCTAGTACCTCAGTCATGTTGAAGCAGCTGCAGCCATGCTTTATTGCTATAAACATAACAATAAATGGATTCAAGTAATCTTTAATCCTACATACTTTATCACTGTGTACAGCAACTAAGCATGACCGCAGATTGACTGAGAAAGCTGCATCTTGGCTGAGGCAGCTGCAGCCTGAAGTTTTGATAAGATGCCTAAATTATCACACATTTGGTTACCTCCATGCTTGGCAGCTAAATGTACTGGCCTTTGACCTTTGACATTTGTCAACTCTAGATCATAACCCTGCTGCATCAGGAACTCCAAGACCTGAGGATGGTTGCGTTCAGCTGATAGATGAGCAGGGGACTGACCCTGGGGGTCAGACATGTCACAGTCAGCACCTTGAGGGGAAAACAGGACAATAAAATAATCAACTTTACAAACAAAAAAATTTCATAAATATTATTTTTAAAGGACATGACAGGTATTTGACCATTGCATGTGAGCTGCTAATGTCAGCTCTTCCAGCCCTCATCTCACTGAAACTCTCTCCAGCAAACAGACTGAGCTTGGTGGGCTGGAAGAAATTACTTGTTCACACCTCATCATGTCTAACTTGAGCCAACCATCCTATTGCCAGAACTACTTGTAAGAGATAGCCTTTGCTTGTGCAACTATCTGTGTTGTACAGTGAATGTAAGCAATGGATCAACTGATGGTCAGACAGTTGAACTGAGCTAGTGCAAAAGAATGTGACTTATCATTAAGCCAAACCAAGTGGGAAACCTGCGGTGTGCTGCACACAGCAGGAATTTGGAAGCTGCCTCTAACTCTAATGGCTAATTTTGCAGCATGGAGTCTCTACTGAATGTGAGCTCTTTACTTTTTCTCAATATGAATGTGCCATTATTAATTTCATTGTCCTAATCTCTCCACTGAATAAAGTCAAAAACACTTCTTAAATGCAAAAATTGATTTATATACATGCAGTCCAAAACTTTTTCAGGTAGAAAGAGTGAATATCTTACCTGGCAATATAATCTGGCAATATAAAATTTTAATTTGAGGATGAAGGAAGAACTACACTGGTGGCCATGTATACTACTACAGCTATTTGACACTATGCACAAGCAGTTAAAAAATATGCACTAAGTTTACAATAAATTCACTTCTAGACCTTCAGCTTTCACCAGAACTAGCCCCTACATGCATGTCCTGAACATGTCATCTTGTACCACTATTTTGGTTAATGTAATGCATCCACGCACTTATACCATGGTTTTACTATAAGTGTATCAGAGTTTGAACCTTGCAATCTCAAATGACCTTTTACCTATGTAAAACATCAGCCACAGAATTCTTGTGTCATTACAGCAAATGCATAAATACCACATATTGGTTTCTATGCTTCACAGCATGAGAGGACCTACTTCAAAGTTTCATATTTTGACTTTTTGCAGCCTAAGAGAACCTTTGACCTTCACAAACAACTGTCAGATCCACCTAGTTATTGTAACATGAATGTGTGCTAAAATGAAAAAAAAAAGTATATGCATGCTTCACTTTTAAATATCTTGCATACAAAGTTTTCAGAATATGACCTCGGGTAACATTAAATGACTTATGACCTCCACTAAATGCAAGAGTGTTCTCCTTTTCACACAGTGCACCTACATGCTAATTAAGTAAAAAAAGTATCCATATGTCCTATCTTGAGATACCATCTTCACAAGGTTTTCAGCATTTGAATTCCAATTACCTCTGATGACCTTTGACCTCCACCAAAAGCATTTACAATCTTTTTCTCAATATAATATATTTACTAGCACAATATGAAAAGTATCCATGTTTTCTTTGTTGAGATTTCTGCACTTGACCTTTGCTGAGCCCAAGTGACCATTGATGTCCAAAGGAATAGATTTCTTTAGTTATAGTACATCTTGATAAACAACATGAAAAGTGCTCGTTTCCTAACTTGCGAGATCATGCTAAAAATGTTTTTGAGAGTTTGACCTCTGTTGGCCGCACATGACCTTTGGCCTACACCAAAAGGAACAGAGTTCTTGCCATTGATATACTACATCTACAAGCAAAATGTGAGAAAATATTCAAGCTTCCTATGTTTAGATAGTGTTTTACAACAAGGCTTTTGAGAGTGTGATATTTGCTGACCTCATATGACATCTGACCTTCAAAAGAAGAACAGGAATTTTCTTTCTGACATAGGCATCTGTATGCATAATATGAAAAGTATCCATGGTTCCTACCTTGAGATATCGTGTTACAAGATTTTCAGGGTTTGATCTCTCCTGACCTCAGATCACCTTTGACTTCCACCAAAACCAAGAACATTCTTCCTCTCAATATGGGGATTTCACACACTACTGTAAGTATGAAGACAGTCTGAGTTTCATCTCTTGAGATATCATGTAAACAAGATGAGCACCACAAACACACACATACACCATCATGAATGCATGGGTATCTCATTTCATTTTTTAACCCCCCCCCCCCCAACCTGCCATAAGAAGTGTTTAGCTGTATATTCTTTTACTACAAAATCATGTTTTCTACAATGTGTGCTTAGAAGAAAGTTATTTTACATTCCTTTCAGTCCTCTCATTGTTCTTAGAATTTGATATACACTTCCAAGTCACTTCAAGCTGACACTCCATCAACATAGTGTATCTAGGTGACAAAGAGGAGCAGTTGGGGGTTGGAACTGACACTATTTGGGCAGAGTAGACATGTCATTTTGGGGCAAATGAGCAACATTCTTGGCTCATCCACTGAAAGTAGTAAACTCTGGCGTTGTAATGCCCCATGGGTACCCTACAGTAGCTGGCCTGCTAGGACTAAATCTGTCATTTTTGGCCAAAATGTTTCATTTGACAAGATAAAACTTTTGCAACCACTTGAATTGACATGTTGTCAGAGTACCCTTCAATAGTCCTGATTGCCAATTGGCAGCTTCAAAACTTCACCAGTATACAATATACATTAAGAAAACAGGGTTTGCCTTTGCACATGTCAAACTTGATCTTCAGCAACATGCTGAAGCCAAAAATTCATTACGAAAATCTTTCCCATACCAAAATGTGGACCTGATACCCCACTTTTCCTGCTAAAAGTGTGGTATCACAACTCCTAACCTGAATTCCTGTTTCACACCTTTGCCTTGCCTCTTGTTTGCTTGCACAGTCATGCTGCAGACAGCATCAGTGCTCACTAATCTGCTTGTGTTTACTCTGTGAGACTGGAGCCTTTGTGTAGGCCCTACTCAAGTTTACACACAAGAGTAAACTAGTTGATTTAAGTTAATCCTCTTAGGGGAAATGAGGGAGGCTGGATGAATAAACTTCAAGTGTGAATTGATAAACAGCTGGCTGACCATTTTAGTATGGGAGTAATTTTCCTCATGTACCACATGTAAAGAAAATCACCTCCCTCTTAAGTAATTTACCACCCCCTCCCCCACCAAAAAAAAAAATAAAAAAAAATTAATATAGCCTCCAGTAGACCCTTAAACATTTTTAGGGGTTGAATTTTTCTCATAAAATTTGAAAAAAGATCCCTGAAGGAAAAAAAAAAATAAAATCTGTATCCTGAATATTACCATGACCAACCAGAGCCTCTAAGCAGGATACCTCTCCATGGTATGAAGCTGTATGACATGGACACCACTGGCGGTTATTCCTGGCCTCTGGGTCTACTCCACAACTAAGGAGAAGCTTGACAATATCTACATGGCCTCCTAGACATGCATCATGAAGAAGACTGGACCCTATCTCATCAACCAGTGTACCAGTGACATCACTCTGGAAAGAAGCAAATTAAAGGTGTGAAAGAAAGAATTACAAGGAGTATGGGGACATTCAGTCCTACAATCATGCTGTTCTGGCCAGGTCTTTAAAGAAATCCTGCTGGATGTTTCTAAAATCTAGCTGGGATAACATCCCTCATTAAAACATACAAGTACAGTAGCTTCACAGGTGAATTCAACACCTCTACGTAAATTTTCTTTTTTCTGGCTATGCTTCATAATAAGAAATTGTCCCATTAAGGGGTTGTTGCTGGTTTAATAGGATGTCCCAGTTCACTGTGGCACTGACAGTGGCACAACTTCCATTTTGTAGTAGGAAAGTAACTTTCATACATATCCACATACGTTCAAGAGTAGTGGAGGTAGCTAATAGCAATGAAAACAAATTCAAAGTTAGCCTACCCACAGTTATCCCATAGGTGCCACCTTGCAAATGTCATGATGTATAAATTAGTATTTCAAATTTGTGTCAATTATACCTTTACACTATGCAGTATGCACAATCTGAGTCACATTCATCAGAAGATCCTTTTATTAACATCTACTGTCCATCTGATATTCTAATGGACTTTTGTTGTTCAAAAAGCCCCCTGTGTTATTTTAACTTTTGCAATTAATGCCCTGTCTGTATTATGCTCGTGTCTAAAACCCTACAAAATCACTCCAGCTAATACTGACCTACTAGAGTACTATTACAAAATGAACCACAAGCTCCCATGCCTTTTCAAACGTGTTCCCCTGCCCTTCCCCTCCCACAACCTGGAATGTCAATTCTACTGTTTCTCCCTACAACTTTGAAAAATCTAAAA
Organism: Holothuria glaberrima; assembly: GCA_009936505.3. Taxonomy (NCBI): domain Eukaryota; kingdom Metazoa; phylum Echinodermata; class Holothuroidea; order Aspidochirotida; family Holothuriidae; genus Holothuria; species Holothuria glaberrima. The sequence continues at coordinate 4,560 of WURT03142036.1, read as the reverse complement.
TTTGGACCCAGAGCATCCTTAGAAATACCAACAGCACACTGTGCTGCAGAGTTTCTTAACCCAGACAGGCATGACCTCTGATCTCTACCAAAAACAACAGGGTTTTTTCCATATGATAAATCCATGGCAGAAATGTAAAAAATGTCTATCAGTCCTATCTTGAGATACAAATTGTAATTCCAAGGTTTTGAAGTTTTACCCCAGCTGACCTCAGATAACATTTGACTTAGAACTACCAAAACAAGGGTTTCTTCTGCCAAAACGTATCTTCAAGCTATGTATCAAAAAGTATCCATGCTTTCTACCTTGAGATAATGTGTTTACAGGATTTTTGGTTTTTGACCTCTGGTGACTTGACATGACCTCTGACCTCCACCAAAAACCAGAAGGTTAAATATGATAAATCCATATATCACATTTAAACTATCCATCATTTTTACCTTGAAAATATCATATCATAAACACACAAATACACACGCCATTATGATTGCATCAATTCTCTTTGCCTTCGGCAAGGTATCAAAAGTATGTTACAACAAGGCATAGCTGCTGCACCTTGCCAGAAGTAGCTGAATCTTGGCTGGTATTTTGACTTATTTCAAGCAACAACAAGAAACAAAGATGTCACACTACCTCTATGATTGCATTTGCAGCTTGCAGCTTCCCAAACCTGCAAGCAGAAACCAATGCTTCTTGAACTGCTCTAGAATTATAAGATGGGTTCCGTGATATCAACTCAAAGACGGATGATCCATCATCTACCTGGACTGCTGCTTGTAGTGATGTCTCTTTTGATGCATATTTTGACATTCTGGGAACTGCTTGAAAAACATAAACAATTCATAAGTGTTCACATATAACACAGCTGAGTGTATATTTTTCCTGCTTCCTGCCTAAAGGTAAAGTTATTTTTATACAGTATTGTACTGTACATACAGTACTACATACACTGGACTTCATGCAGTAATTTCAAATATTTCTAAATCACTGTAACAAATGTACTATTAGCCAAAGCAGCTGTCGAGACGAGTGTAGTACATAACCTATTTTCTACTAAGTACAGGGAAGCTTCAAAACCTGAGAAAGTTTCTTCCATTTTGCACATATTTAGTTACACTCTATACAATTTCAATTGTCAAGGTTCACCTACACCTATATGGCTTCCAACGTACTTCTAAACGTTTGGTTTTGCTGTCCAAATTCACCATTCACCATTCTTCATTGTTGAATTGTATGTATGCGTACCATTGCATTGTGTGCAAGCGTAGGCTTGACAGTAAGTATATCATACTACTTTCCAACTGGTTGAGGTGTTCTAAGTTTGGCTGTAATCACAATCTTTTCAGTAGCATATAAGTTACATATAAAAACATGGATTCAGGACACATGCAATATCAGCTTCGCTGAATGAAATTCACATCAAATTTCACTTTCACTTTATCCAATCAAAGTATCTATCATTTAGGTAAATCCATATATTGAAGAATTCATTCCATAAGGTAAGGTGCACAAAATTTCATACATCCATGCTACTGTACTTGGGCCATTGAGAAAGAATTACATGAAGGCTATTACACTGTAGTTTGCATTTGGTATCTCCACCCCAAACTCTCAAACCATCCTAGCCTCCCCCCTCCCCACCCCTTCCAAATTATGCTAAACTCTTGCTTTGGATTAATTAGTGTAAAAATATTACAAAAGGCTTCATATAGGTTTCTATGCTAAGATCAACTTGACAACAAACAAGCCATAACAGACAACAAACATACATAATAACAATACATCTAAGGGTAGTTGCCCAAATTACTTTGAAAATTAAGGACCTAAATCAAGGAGGCAAGTTTTCTGTGTACAGTACTCAAAGGTCAGTTCTAGAGTTTTTTTTTTCTATTTTATAATTTTGCATATTTTCCTGGTCTGACACTGTCATACATGCCTTCTTTTCTAGCTTGGGTGAGGAGGGGGGTTACAAATCAACTGTTCTTATACTCTTTCTTCTCAAATTGTTCATAATTCAGAAATGTCACCTTTTCCTTTGAGTTCATGCACAGCTTATTTCTTTCTTTCTTTTTTTATTTGATTTGTCATTCTGTGATTTTTGTTTGTGATCTGTTCTGTGTTGCTTTGTTTCACTGTATCTTGATAACTTGTTGCTGTACTTTTAAGTGATGTAGCCTACAGTACATAAGCTATTTTTCATCTGACCACTTCATATCAAAATACTTGAGAGGAAAAACTGTACAGAGCACACACTGTTGAAACACTTCCCTTAAACTGAAATATGCTTTGTATGGAACACTTTGTTCCATTCCAAGCATTCTTTCTCTTAAGATTCATTTAAAACACTTAGTCTAATTCAAGAGGCTGAGTGCAACCATTTTTAACAGTGTAGCACCATTCTGCATGTAGTTAACCTTTTAAAATGCACTTTTTTTGAGAGGAGACATCCCCTCCTCCTTTGCATGTACCTCTATGTGTGAAATTTTTCACCAAGTTGTTAATTCTTCGCAGCTTTAACTTTACAATTGTGTAACAGATAGGGGAAATAACTTCCTTCATCCAACTCAAAGGTCATGTGGCAAGCCACCAAAAAGAGCTGTTTCATTTGTCAGTTAGGCCTAAAGAATTAAGTCCTCCAGTGAAAGATCCATTGGAATTATTTCAATATCTTTTACCGTTATCAAAATATACATTTTCAAAGTTTGATGGTTTCTGAAGAAACTCGCTGCCTAGGCAAAAATAATGATGTGGAGTGTTGCACAGTGTTAAGATTTCTTTTGTTAACCCTATAAAAATTATCTCTTATTTACTGATCAGATAGTTTCCAGTCTGATGAGTGATATCAATGTTTCTGGAGAGAAGAATTTTAACTTTCATAATAAACCCCTCAGGAGATAATAATGCTACCAATGTTCTTGAAATTAAGGTTGAAAAAACAAAGGCTTACATTAGCCATATATGGTATGTCCATCTCATGATGTCACATATATTTGCATATTTATCTCATGTTTATTCATGATATATACAAGTGTGAAATACAAATTAGCAAAATGGTCAATATTTGATTGATTTTAATGGGAATTGCAGCTATTTTCTGAATATTTAAATGCTTTTTACATCAAATATCCAACTATGTTACTTTATTTTCATGTCACACAACCTTAACAAGGAACCATAGTTGTAAACACATTATTATTTTAGCCAAAAAAGCTCTTTTAAAAAGGCACGATGAGTTGGTTCTTGAGACTCACTAAATTTTCCAAACCTGTTATGTACTAATGACAACTGGTCAAACTAAGATGATCCCTGTACCCTACTGTACATACAAATAAACTTTTCATTAGTGAGTAACTAGGCTATTCAATTCTGTTATACAAGCAATTTTTCTTTTTGAAAGAGGGCTTTTTGTTAGGTTATGGAAAAGGTGTTAGCCATCCACATTATTTTCTAATATAATGATAATAAAAATACTTCATATCTGATTCCAAGAGAAACAACAGTAAACCAAGCATTAAATGATTTTTTTCTATAAGTTTAAAGCCTCTCTCAAGATAGCAAGGTTTAATGGTAGAATTCTGAAGACAAATAAGGAGAGAGTTACTTTTGAACAATTATTTAATGCCTTCTCTCCATGCTATGATTTATTTAATTAGATAATTTCATCTTTGCCAACGTGTAACTGTACTTATTTTTTTCCGTGCAAATTCGGTAATGTATTGAATTGCAAGAAGGTGTAGCCTACAGTACTAGGCTATTCTGTAAAGACTGTCTCCCGACTCCCAATCATCTTGATACTTAGTGCATTACTGTACTATAAATTGTTACATACACAGGCCTATCATGATTTTTATAGAAGATATGTGTTTGGAAGTGACGATTAAATGTGCGTATATAGCCTGTTCGTTTATTTTATTTGTTACACAATAAGCCTAGGAAATGTAGGACAGGCTACATAGCCTAGGCTAGGCCTATTACTTCGATTCAATTCTTTCAATGGTTTGAATAAAAGGAGGGCCAGAAGAAAAAACCCTTACCCTAAAGAGTCGGAATCATCCTAGTTCCTACCAAATGGCTAGCCTAAATACAGATTCTGACCCACACACTCACGCAGTACGTAGCCCACCAGATTTTATTTCGTGGAACTACCACTATTGTATGTAGCCTAACAAAGTTAATAATTCTGACTGGGCGTTTAAGATTTCGATGGTAGCAAAGCAGCACTGTTATTAGGCCGAGCTGGGCTTAACTATACCTAACGAAGCGAAGAATTACGTACAACGAAATCGTATCGCAGAAAACGTGGGCGCGTTTTTAAGATTATGATATTATAAACCTGATACATACCTTGCAAAAACTTTCCAGCTGTACTGTGGATAGTCGGTTGTTGCGTCTTTTTGCTGCTTAGGAACCAAATTTGTTTTAAGATAGCGCCCTCGATTTTCCCTGTAGTTTCAAGTGGTTTGCTACGAACGACTGAGTGATATTAAGTTTAACGTTTGAGGGTCAGGAAGCCAATTGGCTCATTAACAACCCTATACCAGAATGAGCGTGGATAAACAC
>WURT03142025.1:0-11201 GCA_009936505.3 Holothuria glaberrima | reverse complement strand
AGTACCTTACAAAAATATAGATAAATTCAGTAAGTACCTTACAAAAATATAGATAAATTCAGTAAGTACCTTACAAACATACGTTTACTTCAGTAAGTACCTCACAGACATACAGGTAAATTCAATAGGTACCTAACAAAAATAAAGGGAATTTTGTTAGTACCGGTACCAAATATACAGATAACTCAGTTTGTACCTTAAAAAAAGTAGAAGTAATTGAATGTAATATTAGTAATGAAAATAAAAACCTTAATGATAACAATCATAACCAGGATTTTAGAGATTCACAAGGTGGCAACGTTGAAAGAAATCATTGCATGACAATGTTTCTAGTTACCCTCAGAACTCCTGTATCACTTCCTATAGTTCAAAAATGTGAGAAATCGTAGTTTTTGTGGACAGTGGTTGCATATGATTAATACCTAATGGTAAAAAAAGTGTCTGTTTACAAAGTTGTAATAAAAGATTATAGTCATTATTTACCATATCATTGCCATTTCACTTGTATGTCAGATGTGCAGAATCTCTTAGTTTGAGCATTTACCATCAAGATGTGGGTAAATCTCTACAGGTGTGGAAAAAATTATGAATTTTTTGAACCAGCTCAATAAGCCTGTTTAACTTGTATGTTCATAACCATTATTGTGGATTTATAATGAGTGCAATCCACCCAATATCGCTCAGGTTTCTGTACCATTTTAAATGAAAGGCCCTTTTTCAGGAAGGAGAAAGGGCGGCAACCCCCCCAAATATATCTAGGAATAGCCCTTCTGTTTTAAGTAGAATTGGTGACTGCACTTTGATTGGCATTCATTCAAACAACAGCTCCACTGTTGTTGGTCAATGATGGCTTGTGCTGGCAGCAGTGTTCCCAGTTAAGCTCACACACAGTTGTGTGTCAATATGGCCTTGAGCAATTAAAAACCAGTGCAGGCTGCTGTGTGTCTGTCTTGAAGTGTACTAGACAGGTATGTTTTGCTTAAATTGGAGGAATGGCTAGATGTACACTTAGTAGAGATTACGACACCTTCAGCTGGTGATGTTTTGTGAAGAGAAAAGTAGAAACCAAAGGAAAGATTCACTTGAATGTTTTAAGGGGCAAATTTCCTCATCCCTGACAGCAATTCTCCCAACTAGGTTACTTCTGGCCCCTCCCAAACCTGCCTCAAGCTACTCCTTGAGCAGACACACACCTAGTGCATAGCTTTAGGCCCTATCCTGGTGAACATACAAAGCAATAATGTTTAAACAAAATACTCTCTCTGCATACTGTGGAAAGTGAGTCACTCTGCGGCTTTTGAATTTTTCAAAATTTTAAAATCAGTCAAACAGCAGTCTCCAATTGAGAATTTGGTTCCCTCTAACCAAAATATACTTGGGCGAGTCTCTGTTGTTAAGATTTGCTTTAATAAACCATAGGTGAATTTGAATCATAAATATTCTACTTATTAAGCAGGTTATTTAAAGTGATAAATTTGCATATCTTGTTTTGATGCCTATTTATTGTAACCTTTGACCTTGTATCCACAGGGGCAATGAATGCAGATGCACCCTGCCTACCCCCACCTAGCTACCAACAGCAACGGACTCCAGATATTGTACACCCTAGTCTCCCAGAACCAGATAAAGGCCATTCGAATCCACTATATGACCGGCTTAGTGATGCGCAGACTCACACATCAGATGATGCTACTCCGCCAGAGAGGCAGATGCAGTCGACCAACCCTTTCCTTCGTTCTTACAGTGAACCTTTGGAACCGTCTTCAAGTGGTCAGTGGCCCAATGAGGATACACTAGCCTCAGCATTTGGCCAATCGCAATCACAGCAGCTTAACCCTTTTCCACTTCACCACTTTGACGAGTCCAACTACACAAACTCCGCCTCTTTCTACCACAACAGCTCTGATTTGTTTGAAACTTTTTCTTCTTGTGCTAACGACCCCCCTCCGCCACCCCCTCCCCCTCATGCCCCACTAACGAATCGGACCCAAGGATCACACAACTCATCCATTTCAAAGGACCTCGTGACTGGCCAAGGGTCAATTGCTCTTTATGAAAATCTTCATTCCATGACTTCTGCTTCACAAGGTAGTTTTCCAGGCTTACTGACCACTTCACTTCTCATGTTTATTCACATTTTTTTCATATCACATCATGAATATTCATTGGGCACCTTTTCAAAAGCAAAACTAGAAAGAGAAAAAATTAGGAAGCAAACCATGAAAAAGCATGCTTCTCATGATTTGCAGAGTAGTTACTCGTTAAAATGAGTGTTGCTGGTGAATGTAACTTTAAAAATCTCAGTCTGTACTTTTAAAGGAAGGAAACAGGCCACCCCCTTTTTCTTTTTTTTTTTTGGGGGGGAGGGGAGGGTGACGGCTGGTGTCCTCCTCCCAGAAAAGGCAGAACCATCATTGCATACATTAGCAGACTTCACTTGTAGTATGCACTGATACTCATGCTTCAGCAATTCAGCATGTACTTTTATTCATGAGAATTTATCAATATTTAAATTTGTACTCCCTTTTATTGGAAGTGGGAACTGGTACTAATATAGAATGTACTCATACTTGTGGCAAAGTATGTATACTTGTATTCATAGCCAGTCACTACATCTGTACTTGTGGTCACAACCAGAGACACTACATCTGTATTCCAACTCACAGCCAGATACACAAGACCTGTACTGACAATCAGAGACTCTGCATATGTACTTGAACTCACAGGCAGAGTTGCAACACTTGGAGTGACAATGAGGGACACTACACATGTACTTGAACTCACAACCAGAGACACTAAACTTGTACTCTCAACCAGAGACGATACTCATGTACTTGAACTCACAGCCAGAGTCACAACACTTGATGTGACAGTGAGGGACTCAACACATGTTCTTGAACTCACAGCCAGAGTCCACAACACCTGTACTAACAACAAGGGACTCTACACGTGTACTTGAATTCACAGCCACAGAAACGTGTGCTAACAAACAGAGACACCACAGGTGAACTTAAACTCAGTCTTAGACACTACATGTGTACTCATAAACAGAGACACTACAGGTGAACTTAAACTCAGTCTCAGACATAACATGTGTACTCACAACCATAGTCACTACACCTCTACATGAACTCACATCCAGAGACAAAAAGCTTGCAGTGACAACAAAAGACTCTAAATGTGTACTTGAACTCACAGTCACAGACATTACACTTTAACACACAACAGGAGATGCTGCATTTGTACTCACAACTAGAGACAACATTTGTACTCACATCCAGAATCACAACACATTTACTTCAATTCACAATCGGACACACTAGACATCACAGCCAGAGACATTACACTTGTACTCACAACCAGAGACACTACACCATATGTGAACTCACAGCCAGAGACACTACACTTGTACTCACAACCAGAGACACTACACCATATGTGAACTCACAGCCAGAGACACTACACTTGTACTCACAACCAGAGACACTACACCATATGTGAACTCACAGAGACACTTAAGTTGTACTTACTATCAGAGAACCCTACTCTTGTCTTACTATCAGAGAACCCTACTCTTGTACTCACAACCATAAAAATTACAAATGTACTTGAACTGACAGCCCTTTATACAGCACTTCAACTTACAACCAGAGACACTGCGCATGTGTCTGGAACTTATAGCCAGAGAGACAACAACAAGAGACTTTGCAAGGGTACATTACTTTCACTCAGTGACACTGCGCTTGTACTCATCATCATAACATTGTACTCACATTCATGGTACTGTAGTCAAAAGGATCTGGTCACCACATCTGAAGCAGCATTTGCCATCTCCTTTTAACTGGAGGGCAAATTGCATGTGTGCCAACATTTCATCTCTGCCTCTCTATAAAACTCCAATTAGAGTTTTATATTTCGAAATTTACTCCTTGTAACAGATGTCCTGAGGTTTCTCAAGCACTAAAAAGCTATGAGCCCCAGGACTCCACCCTTTATGAGGTTTGCACAGAGTGCATGTTTCATGTGTAGAGTAAGCTTCATGGTTCAACTGCCTTTGCATTACCTGTGCACCTGTGTACTCCAAAAGAATGTTTGACTACCCTTCACACTACAAGTCTGTGCTTTGGGGGGATTTTGTCATTATTGGGACAAAATTAAAGACAAATTATGGCTAGTCCAAGAAAAATTACTTAAACTGGAAATTGGAGCATTACATAGTTTGAAAAAAGAAAATATTTGTGGATAGATAAAAGGAAGTGTCATAACTGGATGCCTACTGATTATGTTAATATTGAAACATGAATATTCATGGTGTGATATATATCTATCGTTACTTTGGGGGTTATGCTTGTATTAATGTTCTGTCTTTGTGACACCAGTTCGAAGGTATCTGTGATTAACAATTCAGGTACAACATGACATGTGACTTTATGAAATTAGTTGACCTAATACTCCCTAAGCTTACCCAGTTGCTCATTTCCTTGTGGGATGATAAATTGGTACAGAATTAAAAAAATGATACAATTATAAAAAATAAAAATCATGCATTTTGAAAGAAACAGAAATGTGAAATTCAACAAAAATCATGCATTTTGAAAGAAACAGAAATGTGAAATTCAACAAGCAGACAAGAATGCATTTATGCAAAAGAAGCCAAATTAGGCAATTTGTGGTATTTTATTCAGTTAGATTCTTTGAAATTCTGCAAACATGTAAAAACTTTACAATCTTGAAATTACTGTGAAATTTAAGTATGTGCTGTGAAGTTAAAGCATGTGCTGTGAAGTTAAAGCACGTGCTGTAAGGAAGTTTCGGTTTGAAATTTTAAGAAATGACTAATGACCATTCAGTGTGAAATTCAACAATGATAGGATATTCAGTTATGAAAAATGGCCTGTATATTTCACCCAAAATATTGTGTTAAAATTATCTTTTAAAATATTTTCCTTGTGTTTTGAAGTAGGAGAGTTTAAAAACTAGACAAGTGGTTTGAAGAAACATGGCCAGAAATATTTAAACCAAGGAATTGAAAAGTATCAGTGATTTAATCATTGGTGCACTCGTTTAAGATGCAAGTGTCATTTTGTGTCATTTGTTCAGTTGTAATTAGTGCAGAAGATTGCAGATAGCTTCACAATGCAGTCACAATGCAGTCACAATGCAGTCATAATGTAGAGGGCACTGTTCACCTATCATACAGATTCATCTGGTATCCTAAGGGAATTGTTGTATTTGACCACCTTCGAACTGGTTGTATACTATATTTTTTTTTCACATGTACGTCTTTTCTTACCAATTTTCTCTATGGGATTTTGGGGTGGGGGTAGGTGATAAATTCAGGAAATAAGTGTGAAAATCATAAGATTGTGATGGAAATAAAATTTGGGGGTTGAGCTTCAAATGATTGGTGTAAGGAGGAATAAAAACCATATGTATAAACATATTTTGTACAACTAAGTCAGGAACAGAGTATTAAGGAACCATATTTTAAGTATGTCTCATTTATGAGTTTAAATAGATACTGTCAGTTCAACTGAAATATTTAAGAGAGACATTGGATGAGTCCAAAAGGAGAGACAGGGAGATATTGAGCACTTTAATAGATGCTTTCCCCATCTGTCCCAGGAGGGGGATGTGGAGGGTGTATTTGTCATGGTAAGAGGAGGAAGAAAGGGAAGGTTCCATTTTATGAACAGGTAACATAACAGGGCCTGTTACATGATGAATAGTATGCATAGATAACTAATGTGTGGATACATTTAGCAGAAGGGTAAAATTTTAAAAGCAGAACTGCCCAATTGTTTTGGCGAATGCAAATTTCCTTTACCATTGTATGGTATCTGTGTAATTCAAGTATTGCTTCACACTTTGCAAGCATAGGGTAACTTTTAAGCAAAGTGTAATGCTTTACCATTAAAATAGACCCAAGGAAAGGTGGTAAATTTAGCAACCAGGTACTATTTTTTTTCCCTTCATTTTGGAAGAATTACATCTTCCATTGTCTCTTGTCACAAGCATGTTCTGTTTTTTTCCTCTCATTCTGAATACCGCCAACTGTCTCATATTGCTGGCATGTAATTAAAAATAGGATAGTGCATGATGTAGCCAACAGTTAACACCTCCTTAAATTTAATAGCTAGATTTATCTACGTGTATCTCAGGTTTGACTGGAGCAAAATAACAGTTTCATAGAGGATTTAATATCTGTAGCAGATGCAGAGTTTGTGGTGGGAAGAACAGTTTGTGGTGGGATGGGGAGGGGGAGAAGAGAGGGGGGGTGGCCAGCAGTGGTATTGTATGCATTCACATGGAGGAGATAAAAAGAAGAAAATAGTAAGAATGAAAAATTCTCAGTCAGGCGTGGGTAGAGAACTCTTTAGTCATACTGTATCAATCCTGCTAAAATCTCATGTTTGAATGCACAAGTACATGAAAGGTTCCAGTGGGGTGATAGCACAAACAGTGTAGTGATGATTGATAAATGGGTTGGTATACCTTGTTACACATGTGTTTTATCAAGTAGCACATGCTTCCTCACATTTTGCATTTCCAGCTTCGAAATTAAAAAAAAAAAACAGTCGTAATTCAAATCATTTTTAGAGGAGATGACATCACTGGTAGCACAGAAATTGATCCCTTGACATACCTCTTCAATATCTGTCTGGAGAACCTTTTTATGAGTGAGGAAGCTAGTGTTTCCACTTTCCAGGAATTTTCTACAAAAAGTTAGGAGGGATTTTCAGAGAAAATTGAACAGATGGGTTGGAAATCTATATCGTGGAAACTAGACAAAATCTAATGGTATGGTGGGTTCATTAAATATTTAACATAATGTGGTTTTGGTATGTGGAAGTAGTGAACAAACCACCTTCAAACAGTGTTGCCAAATTAGCAGTTTATTTGTCGAAAGTTAGCCACTCGATTCACTTTTCAAATCAGTAGTCTTGCAGCATTTTGGGAGTTTTCTCTGTGTTTTTAAAGTGTCTTTTTTTTTTTAATAAAATGTGTTTCACTTAACCCTTTTTGCCAAATTATGCAAAAGACAGATTTTTGAAAGTAAGATTTAGAAACCCTCAACTAACTGGTTGTTAGAAAGGGAGGCTGTTTACACTTTCAATTTAAAATCTTGTCTCATTCTTACAAATAGTGACATTCCTTACTTCTTTGGGTAATCATGGAGTTTAATACTTGATATCTCAATGGTCTCACCTTTTTCCCTTCAAAATTGCTCTATTTACTTCTTTGCCTGGTGATGGTTAAGGCTGATCTGAGGTCCTTATCAGAATCCCTGGGCCCAGCCAAAAAATCTAACTACCATGATAATGCTTGTAAGCTTACAATACCAAAATGGAGCTCCTCTGGCAAGGTGAAGGAATGTATTCATATTGCTCTTAAACTTCATTAAACATGTATGTGTAGCTAGGGGTAAACATTTACCCACTACAGGTATACAAATTTTAGAATTACTTCTTTACAATATGCTTTGCTTGTGTAATCTGCTTTTACTGACTCAAAATGGGGATTAAAACATTGTTCACTGTAGGATGAAAGTATTGAAAATATTTAAGAGCCCTGCAGTCAGCCCATTAGTCCTATAGTCAGCCCATTGTTACCATAGTCAGCCCATTGGTCCTATAGTCAGCCCATTGGTCCTATAGTCAGGCCATGGGTCCTATAGTCCATTGGCACTATAACCTGTGGTCCTGTAGATAGTTGTTGCGACAGTCCATTGGTACTGTGGCCCATTGATGCCTCAGCTTGATGGTGCTACAATCCATTGGTACTACAGTTCATTGGTGCCACAGCCCATCGGTGCGACAGCCTGTTGGGGCTATAGCCCATTGGAACAGCCTGCAGCCCATCAGTGCCTCAGCTTGTCAATGCTTCAGCCCATTAGTGCCCACTCAATTGCTACTACAGCTCATTAGTCCAACAGTCAATATAATTTTTGTTGGAAGTCTGCACTGTAGGAACAATGACAATAGTATCAATCAGACTTTTATGACTGTAGGCCTAATGGGCTGTAGGCCCTATAGGTTGTCATTGCCAGTGGTAAGTGTATGGCCAATGGGCTGAAAGGCTATTGAACAATCTGCATGAAAATTTTCTAAATAAATTTGTTTCACAATATATATGATGTATCCCATCAGATTCACAATAAACAAGACAACAGCTTATTGCGTGGAGCTCTTATGAAAACTTCTTAAAAGAGGCATGAAATTTATAGTAACAGGAAGTGTCATAGAGGTTTTAAAAAAACTCATTTTTGCAGATTTTTCAAGCCTTTTGTTCTGAGATTAAAATGTGAAGGTGTTTGTTTGGTTTTAAACATTAGAAATTATAGAGTGAAATGTGATATCACTTTTGTGTGACTCAAGCTTGATGTTACTCTTAATCTGTTTGTATCATGTTCTTTAATAGGCTTGGAGTGTTAGTTTTGTCAAGGTGGGGACATTTGAATGGATCTGCTATAATTGTCCCTTACTGGCCTCTTACTGAAACCATACATTATAAAAAAAAATTGAGAAGCATCTTTTTTGTATTATTTTTATTTGGGAGAGGGGAAGGGGGTGAGGGGAGAGAGGGGAGGATGAGGAGAATGGTCATTACATCCCTGTGAAAGCTGTAAGCCAATACTAGGTACCATTTTTCAAATGTGTTGGGAAGTACTGTATCTTGGAATTATGCAAAGAAAATTAATCATTTATGGGTATTTTTAAAATAGGGTGATATGGAGGAAACCAGTAAAAAAAAATTGGTTTGTCTATAGCTATACCTGTCTTGATGGATGTAAATTAGTTCTGGCTCTTACTGATGTTGGCAAAGAAAGTCAAATGTTACAAGGCACATCGCAATATTAGGAGGGAGCTGAAAGAATTAGCTTGACCATTGTGAATCTCATTATTTTGTACCCTTGGTGTAGATGATGTAAATTAATTGCCCTTATCAGTTAAAGAAATTCACAATACACCAAAAAACAACTTCATTTTATTCATTTTCTGCCAAAAAAGCATATTTTCCTCCAACCCCCCCCCCCCCCAAAAAAAAGAATAATTTTGACCTTCATATTTGGCCACGTTTTTTACCCATAGTAGAAAAAAGCCAATAAAATACTTCATGATAGGCAAAGTAAATTTTTTTTGGTGTTACTCTAGGAGCAGAAGAAAAGCATAATGTTCTTTGTGTGAGAAAGTAAACTCTTTTGATATTACCTTTACACAGCGTAGCTTGAAGATGGCTTTGAGTAGGTGGTTTATAATGTTTGCCTAATTTGTCGTCACTTGTCTTTCTCACAGATTCAGGGGGAGATGAACAGTATGACACTCCTAAACCTCCTAGACCAGCTAATATGGAGGTCAGCCCCCATGGTAAATACAATTCTGGCTTTTCTTTATAAAGTAAAATTCTGATTTAGAAATAAGACTATAAAGAAAGTAACTATCGCACGTAAACCTGAATATATTGCAAGTTTGTTTGACAGCTGTTATACTGGTTGTATATGCATTCATGTTACCTACACTGTACAAGGCTTTGTAGGTCTGCTTCGTGCAATGTAAGGTTTCGTCTAGTTACGTACTGTTGGTTTGCTCAAAGAACAAACTTCACCAATTTGAATTAGTATATCCTGGTAGGGAAATTCCTGTATGGTTCTTGGATATCTAGGGGTCCCTGAGAATTTGCTTCCAGCTTCAATAGCCAAGATTTAAAGGTCTTTTTGTACATTTTAGTTTTTGACCAAATAACTCTACTGGACTTTTTGTTTTTCTCACTGTAACAACAGATCTCTATGACGTTCCTCCTCTTCCTGTTAGAATGTCTCCAATATCTGATCCTCAGGTAAGTACTGGCACTTGATATGCCTCTCCAAACTTGAGTATGTCTGCTTGCTTCAGACTTAAAGTTGGGTCACACCACAGCGATTTTCAATCCTAAATCCTTTCCAAAGTTTTTTAAATCAGACCAATAGTTTTTTATACAGACTTTGGTCTAAGGATGGTCATGTTACATCGATGACTGATCCTCGTGTGCCTCACGATAAACTGTTCTGCTATCATTATATTACATATGTCACTCAACAGAGCAATATTTGTTCAAAAATCAGTCCTATTTCTGTAGGCCTGTCAGATAAACCCTGTCTGTCAATGTGACATCACAAAATAGTTAGTCTACATTTCATTTTCGTAGTTCTCTGATACAAATCTTATATTTACACAGGTTAGCAAATTTTTGGCTCTTTCCAACCAGAGGTGGAGAAGATTTCTACTAAAACTCACAAAAATCAGACCGTAGTTCTATCTGAAATCGCAGGAGTGTGGTTCGCGCCTTATCTACTGAAGAGACCATTACCAATGAGGTCACACAGAATGTACATTATAAGTACAAACAGTTCAGATGGCAAAGTGGTTTAACACTGTCATACACCAATTTGTTTAGCAAATGCATGGGTTAGAAGCCCACTTGGAATGTACGTGATTCCTTCCATGTGCCCTAGCTATTGCCCCACTTTGCAAGGCTTGCCATTAAAATTGCTTCTTAGCCAATAAAGTCTGTTTGAGGAGCCTTCGAATGGTCTAGTTTAACTAGCCCACTTTGTTGCTTACTTGCATAGTAGTGATTAAACATCACTTTTACCAAAAGCAGAATAGATACTACCATTTTTGAACAAATTTTGCTCCAGTTTATCAATGAATATTTTTAAAACTGCTGACATGTTGCGGTAAAGGCAAAGTAAGAGTTTTCCCTAGTATACTCACAATTCAGCCTGTCACAATTTTGTACCAAAAAATCCAAAGTGAAAGCAAAGAAAAGGGAGTTTTCTTTCCTGTTGTGGAATGTGGCATGCAATTGCAGTTTTTAACACAGTGCTCAGCAATAGTAGTGGTCATAATAATGATAGTAATAGTAATAGATGGGTAATACCTTAATTTATCAAGCATATGTATCAATTCTGCAGAATGCTCGAGGCGCTATGCATATATTGTTCAAAATGTATCCATTCCAAAGATCCACATCAAGCCACTTTGTTCCATACAACCAGGCAGCACTGCCACATACAGTGGTGAATGAGGTTAAACTCTGGTCATGTATTAAAAGTGGTTGTTACTTAACTAAAAGCCAGACCGAGTGTTTGGTCTAGTGGTAGAGCATCCGTCTCTCACGCGGGAGGCCCGGGTTCGATTCCCAGGTCGAGTCATACCAAA
>WURT03142014.1:0-11201 GCA_009936505.3 Holothuria glaberrima | reverse complement strand
CAAGTTTGCGTGCATTATCTGGTTCGGTATTTCTATCGGGTATGATTTTAACCAGGTACTTGGGCAGGTTTTCGGGTTTACCTGGTATTTTCGGTATATTCGTTTTCGAAAATTTTCAATACCCCCGGTATAAGTATGATTGAAATACCTGGTATACCTGATATATCGATATACCGACGCACCCTAATTGTGGAAGCCTTTGTGGATGGATGCTATGGCTAATCTGTAATTTCTGATTGTATGGACTTGTTTACCATCCCTGAACAGCTGAACAAGGAAGTCCACTACCTGACCTGTTGGTACTTCCAGGGAGTGATATGACACTCCAGGGCCCTGTCTCTGAACTTCCTTACCCTTGAGTCATAAAGGTGAAGAATTGAGATTTTCCTGGAGTGGGTGACAATGTCGACAGCTTCTTCCGAAAGGTCACCTGATCTTAGGTTATGTTGGATAGTGGTCTCACAGTAAAATGCACAGAGTTGATATCCAGATGTGCCACTCTGTCCTGGAGTTGGGCGAGCAAGTTTGTCCTCAGGGGACATTGGGACAGGTTGCCCCCTAGAAGTTGCAACGTAAGAGGAGTCCAGGGTTGTCTCGGCCAGAATAAAGCTATTAGAGTTAGAGTCAGTACGTGGTAGATTTGGTTCCATGGTGGGAAAGCATACCCTCTGATTCCCGACCAGTCCTGTGCCAGTGCGTCTATTGCCCATGCCTTAGGGTGGAAAAATTAGGAACAAAAGGTCAGGAGATGCGCATTTTTGGCCTTTGCAAATAGGTCCACTTGAGGTCGGCCGGAGATCTGGAATATGTGATCTGCCCAGGACTGAGCCAGAGTCCATTCCTTGTGGTCCAATTCCCAGCCTCGGGACAGGGTATCCACTACCACGTTTTCCCTGCCTGCCAGGTGAGAAGCTCTGAGAATGATGTTGCTGGTATCCACTGAGGTGAGTAGGTTGAAAGTTTGCCAGCATTGGGTCAGTGACCTTGTGCCTCCCTGCCTGTTGATATAGGAGACTATTGTGGAGTTGTTGGATAGCACTGTTAGCTGTTTGTCCCATAGATGGGGTTCCCAATGTTTCACCCCTCTCTTGACCAACTTCAATGTTTATGTGTAAAGCTTTCTCCTCTGTTGTCCATGCTCCCGAAATTGTCAAGGCCTTCTATGTTGCCCCCCCAACCGGACAGGGATGCGTCTGTCATGATTAATTCTTCCTGTCTCTGGACACAGTGGGACTACCATCTACAAGACTTACTGGAAGACCCAGTAGTCTTAACTAGTGGTAGGCAGATTTGGCCTGGTCAAACAGAATTGAGTTGGCTAGGTGTAAGACTGCAGATCGCCTTTCCTCCTCCCATGGAAAAACTTTGCCTTGGAGGAGATCTAACTTGACTCCTAGGTAGGCCAGGTGCTGAGACGGGGTGAGGGAGGACTTCTTCTTGTTGATGATCCCAGCCTAGAAGACGCAGTAAGGATGCTGTGACCCTTCAATCTCATTGAGCTTCTTGAAGGGAATGGGAGATTTTTGGTCAGTCGTCCAGAAGCGAAGACTGTTATGCCTCGACGTCTGAGGAAGGCGGTTACCACCCTGGTGATTCTGGTGATGACACGCAGGGCCGTTGACAACCTTAAGGGCATCACCTTAAAGATGAAGTCCATTCCCTCATTGTTGAAGGACAGGAACCTTTGGTTATCTGGTTGTACTGGGTTGTGCAAGTACGCGTCTTTGAGGTCGATGGATGTTGCCCAGAGGTTTTCCTTTAGAGACTTACGATCAATGCCAGCTTCTCCATCCTGAAGCCATGCAGGCGAATAGACTGCTTGTTTAGGGGTTTTAGGCTGAGAATCGGCCTCTGTGTATCTGGTTTTTCAGGGTTTAGAAAGTAGGATGACCTGTAGAGGGAGGGAGCTTTCCCCTGGTTGGCCAGTGGCATAGCTCTCTTTAACAGGAGGTCTTGTATTTCCTTTTCTAGAGGTTGTTTCTGTAAAGGGTCCTGAAGGGTTGGAGTGAACTTCAGGAGCCCAGTCAATGGGGGCATTGACGAAAATTCTATTCTGTACCCCTCCGAGATTATGCGAAGGACCCAGTTGTCCGGATCCAGTTTCTCCCAATTATCCGCAAATCAAATGTCTTCTCTTCCCCCCACCACCTCCAGGAGTAGGCAGATGGGGTGGGCACCTGTAGGGCTTGTTATACTCTTGCTTCAGAGAACTGGAGACCTCTTGAATTCTGGTTCCAGTTTCGGCATCGGGCAGGGCGAAACGGAGGCTGTCTGTGAGTGCATCTAGTTAGGTGCTGGAAAGGCCTGAGTTGTCTGTGACGATTCCGGCGCCCTGCGGAGAAAGACGTGTTCGAGGTACCTGGAGGTCGGGATTGCCTGGGGAATGGAGACTGACGTCGTCTCCTAAGGCGGGGACAGTTTTGAGCTTCTGCACTGTTGTTGCTCTACTTCAAGCTTTGTAACATATCGTTTTTAAATTTTTGACTTAGTAGGAACACTTAAGTCTCTATCTCAAGTCCTGGGGAGAATGTGAGACAAAATTAAAGCAAGTAGGCTGGCAACTTTAAACTTACTGCATTTAAGTGCATGGTGAGGATGTGTTCTTTGCTACAGTGGTTAAGTACTGAAACTGTGCTGAGCTGAGAAAAGATTACAAAATTCAGAATGCCATCCTAAATAGCTTTATTTGACACGTTTTGAGTGCTGCCTTATCCTCAAACATCTTTCGTCAGCCT
The DNA here is from genome assembly GCA_009936505.3 of Holothuria glaberrima. NCBI lineage: Eukaryota > Metazoa > Echinodermata > Holothuroidea > Aspidochirotida > Holothuriidae > Holothuria > Holothuria glaberrima. The sequence goes on along the minus strand of WURT03142014.1, from coordinate 8,466 downwards.
ATTTACAGGTGGAAAATATTTGTAAGTTGTCTTAAACTTGGAGCTAGTAAATGGACTAAATACATATTTTTAGATATTTCAGATACTGTGGTAACTACATGAAACAGCACCATAAAGTAAAGCCTGTGAAAGAAGAGACAGGAGTAAACATTGATAGGTGCCATGCATAATGATCAGCTTAAAGTTTTTTCATTCAGTATACCCATTATCATGGAACAATTCCACTACTTTAACTACAGAAAAACTAACTGCATTATTTTCTTCAAACTATCTTTATAGTACCTTGCTTGCAAAAGGGTTGACAGATGCTAGATTCCTCTTAGTGCCCAGAACTAATTAAGGGAACTATCTCCAAACTTCAAGGTATCCATCATTTCATAGCAGATGATGAAGGCCAGTACTATATATACATCAGGATACTAATATGTAATACATTCTGCTTTCATTATGTGTGAATTGTTTTTAGCAATTTGCACAGAAAGTGGGTATTAATTCATGATCATTGAACTAAACTGCAAGTTAATGTTGGGCTACTCATCTCCAAAGAATTCTCAGAAACGTGTGAAAGAAAATGCCATTTGCAGCACTCTTTACCTGATAGTGTTGGCTTAACTTAATCTATATTACTCCTAACCATAATGCCATAAGTAAGTCTTTTTGCTGGCAATGAAGCAAAGGTGACTATTGGCAGGGAGCTGTTGAGAAGGAGACCCAGCATTCTACAGACACTTTGAAGTAATGTAGTTTCCCATGGTAATGTTGCTTTTCTTCTCAAAATGTCTATTACCGTAACAAGGATCAATTAGGATTTAGCGACCTATTGTTAAAATGACAATGAATAGTTCTACTTCTTACATTGAACAGTTAACTTTTTGTTGCTAGTTGTCACAGAAACATGAAATTTACTGTATTGTAGTAATTGGTTGCAGTCGAGGTCATTTTTGTTAATTAGGAAAAAGACTTTCCACACAACTTACATTCTGAGTATGTTTCTACTGTAAGTGATGAGGAACTTTGCCAAAATTGGGAAAAATGATAAAAATGATTAGGCTTGAACAAAGCTCAAAGCAGATGACACATCAAGCTCTTTGGGACATAAGGGAAGTACATTTTTTAAACTTTCACTGACAGCCATTTAGCTAAAAGTGTTGATCAGAGCTTGGTCCCTGTCGGTAACAAACGTCAGATCAAAGTGTGTTTACAAAGGCAATTGTTTCAGGAATTCTTGGGTGTGAAAGAGGCAGATCATGATTAGAAAGGGGGAAGTCAACAAGACAAGACAAAAGGAACAAAGAGACCTGTCAATCAAAGTTTGATACCTAAATGGGGTTAAATCATTTTCAAGCACTTATTGTCTGACAGATTTGGTTGTTGTGTCTCCTTCCTAACAGCTCCCTGCTGTTAGCAAGTTGTTTAGGGAGTAGGTAGATTTGTTAGTTAGATGAGATTTAACAACACACCAACACGAATGTGTTATATGGTGTCAACTAGATAAAAGAGTAAAGTTCACATACGGTTCAAGTTCAAGTTCGTTTTAGTGCCAACTGAGAGGATTCATTCAAAGCCAGTAGTTGTTCTGCAGTAAATGGGCTGTTCAGTAGTAGTGGTTATGGGTAAAGTGAGTAGATTCACAAACCAGCTAAGTTTTGGTGATTTTTATTGCCTCACAGTTTTGGCATACTACAGACTGCTTACTACATCAATTGTTCAAAGTCAGAAACAGTGGCAAATCTACCAAATTCCTGTCCTTATTATGACTTGTCAGTTACTTTAAGTATGGTCCAGGTAAATTTAAAGAGGGATTTGCATCATCCCAAGTATGACTTTTACTTAGGGGTAAGCAAAAGTCTCAGTTGGTGACAACTCTTTGATTGGCTTCAGAGTTACAAAATTCAAAAGATGCAGAGCAGCTCATATTACACAGCATGCACAGAGAGTGTTTTGATTACACATAAGGACCTTGTATACTCACCAAGATATGGCTGTAAGCAATTGGCCTAAACTATTGTTTGTGTCTGCACAAGGAGAAGCTAATGACAGTTATGGGTGGAGCTGGAATTAACTTAGATGGGAGAATTGGACTGTCTGGGATGAGAATATTTCCCCTTTAAGTTCATCTTAGTCTGGACTTGAAAAAAATGCAAATTGCATTGACTTGCAGGTGCACAGTACTGTATTGTACAAGTTTACAGTTCGTGAGTTGTGCATATGGCATAGCCACCACAAAATTATGTTGCACAAGTTCAAAGGCATACAAGCAGGCACCTCCTGATATTTGCAAAAGTAAGCAGAGCTTGAATAATTCCTGGCTGCCATACTGGTATTATATTTCAAGCTCACCATTTGGGATCTGTGGAGGGTATGAGATCTGTAGATCATAACAGAAGTAATGAATCAGTTAAGTTTTTAAACAGCCTTTCCACCAATAGTAGGTTTGAAGCACTCTCAAAAGTGTCATCGCAGCCATTGAATTCCTAAACCTTACTTAATCCCTGGCCCTAGGTCTCTACAAAATTGTAGCCTCAGCATTGTTAACTCACAAAACAAATGATCTATATCAATGCAAAAAAAAAAAAAAACACATAGGAGTTGTATGTAGGTGTGCTTGTGATGACTGAGTAGTGAACATGATACCTCAAGAACCAAAATGTACAGTTCTGTCATATTAAGAGCAAGAGGGGCCTTTTTTTAGCAGAAGTTGGGTCATTTGAGTTCATGGGGGGTCAACTCGTGAAACAGTGCATAACAATAAGAACATGATATTTCATGTAAGCTGCTGAAGGAAAGGAATGAAATAATTTGCTAAGTATTCTTTGATAATTAAGAGTAATGCAGGCATGTTCAAGTCTGCTCCTTATTTAATAAGGGTTGTGTTTGGTTTTCTGCTTGTGTTGATGCCTTTTTTATACCCTGAGTTTGAGAAGTTTCCAACAACTTTGCAGATCGACTGCTATAAACACGTGTAGCATTTTGCGTGTTTTTTTCACTGCAAAGAATGTGTGCTTTAGATATTAAACAATGTGATGGATTAAAATGAAAGAATCAGGGCACCAGGTCTCTAGCCTGGCCATACAGCTGACATTTTTTCTGCCTTTTGGCAACCTGTCCTACGTCCAGCATTACTTGAATAAAGATGTCGATTTGTCCTCCTTTTCGAAGGTCTGTGAGGCCACAGTGACAAATTTTGCAAATTTCAAATGTAACAGAATCGTGAATAAATTCATTCCTATTACAAATGATACTGCAATATATAAAAAAGAAAGTGTGGATATATCTCAAAGTGTGGGTGATAATGATTAATCACATTCGTAGATGACCATATTATAGGCTTAATCCTTCAAGTGCAATCAGTTTGATTATAAAGAGTATGATGTGTAGCCTGGTGGCGATATATGTTCATAATGCTGGGTGTGGCAGTGACGTAACAAGGCTACAGACGGTCATGTCTCCTTTCGGGGAATTTGGAAATGGTCACCTACTCTAGCCATACAAGTTGCTGAATTTGTACTGAAGATGCTCTGGATAGCTTCCAGAGGGATATTTTTTTTCGGGGGGTGGGGTGGGGACGGGGATGTATTGAAATGTATTAATGCAATGTAACTTAAATCTTTATGGTGGGGGTGGGGGATGCAAACTTATTTCTAGAGGAGGCTCTCTCTTACTTGACTATTTGCCTGATCATAGTCATTGCTTTTGAAGTCAAGACAAAGTCATTCATCAGCATGTGAATGTAGTGTAACCTTTAATTTAGAATGTGTGAGACCCTGAGCTCTATTCAGTCTTCCTTTCCTAAACTTCATTCTATAGTCATACTCACACCCTGCATAACTTTAAAAGTTTGATGCCAAATTTAAAGGGCATATATGTCATTACTGAAGCATATTTTAATGTAACCAGTTAAGCCAAGCTTTCCTAACCATTGTGCTCTCTTCACTAGCACTGGCCTTCTTATTACCTGTATGTGTACAGTATGTAATAGCAGGCCTCCATTTTAAGAAAATTTCATGGTCTTCCATTGGACAAATTGTCTGCCTTTTTTGGTTGTCCAAATAAAAATTTTAATAGTAGTCCACCAGATAGTTTGTAGTACCCTAGAAGCAGTCTGTTAACTTGTTGCATGAAGTGTGGTTGTCCAATGGACAACCAACCCACCATTTTTTGGTGGTCCATCACAAATTTTGGTTGTCATGGGAGTCCAGACGAATGTTAAATTGAGTCCTGAATAGGCAAGTGAGTGATCGTTGTCCACCTTTACAAGTAGTTCAACTTCGGCTGTAGGACCTTTTCTTATAATCATCTGAGTACCAAAGCTTAGTATTTACAAAAGTAAAAAATGTTAAATCAATAATCAACCCAATTCGGACGTATGTATTGCACACAGGAGACAGGTACCCATCTGGGCTAGTAGATTCCCATACCAGAAAGTGTGGAAAAATCTGCCCCTTAATGAAAAATAGTTAATTATGGTGCTGTGAGAAATCAGAAGAAGAGTAAGACCAGTTTGTTTTCTTTTTATCCTCAGCTGGGGCTCCAAGTCCGCAGAATGTTACAGTGAGAAGTGTCACCAGTAACTCATTCTTTGTTCAGTGGAACAAGATAACGGGAGCCAAGGTGTATTCTGTGTTCTATTACAAGTGGCCTGATGGTAAGTCACACATTAATGGCCATCAGTATAGGCAGGCTGAGGTGGACTTGTTCATTCTGTTACAGGTCCCTGGTGGTATAAATTACTTAATTGGTTGAAACTTGCAGCTGGGGTAGGTTAAGGCAGACTGTTCTGTTGAAGCTATGCCCATATCAGTATTGTGTTTGCCACCAGCATGTTTTCTAATATTGTGGCAATGTACATTTGCTACCAGCCTAGTTCTTCCTCAGTGACTGGCAAAGTTGATAGCTCAGTGATGGGGCCCTCTTCAGGAGGATACCCTATCAACATCCAGCTCTGCCAGGTCTTTCAGTCCAACCTGCACGTTGTTGATTATTATACTGGAATGCTAAGTCTGTATAGTCTGGAACTGTGTTGTGAATGTGTAAGGAGGATGCACAAGATGACGCCCTCTAGGGAGAGCATTATCCACTGTGCTGACAACATTGCCATCATGGTAATTACATACAGTGTCTGGAAAACAAGTGTACATGGGAGGTAAAGAAGTTAATAGACTCATAAACTAGTAAGTTTGATGGTATTTACAATGCATTTAAGGTTATTTTCTCTAAAGGCAAAGAATGTTTCAGAGTTGGAAAGGAACACTCAACTTCATATATAATTGACCTGGACATGTTTTAGAATACTCAAAAAGTTGTTTGAAAGTTGCCTAACCCTTGGTTCTTCCCTGGGATATTAATCGTCTCATAATATTAGTGGCTTTCTATGGGTTGCTTTTAATCTCTTGCAGGTGATGATGAAGAGATCCCCACCAATGTGAACTTCATGAATGTCACGAGAGGTGTCACTCCATTCACAAAGTATGCTGTATTTGTGGTGGCGTTTAATTCCAAATCTGGCAGCAACCATTCAAATGTAATTATTGCTGAGACAGCAGCAGCCAGTAAGTATATGCTACATTTTAAATTTTAGTGAGGTTTAGGAGTGCAGTGGCTGTGCAAATTAACTTGGCAGTCATCAAGTACAGGGTGGAAAATTGGTGGGCTTCATGACAAAAAAAAAAAAAAAAAACCAAACTTAAAACTTCTGAAGTTGAGTATTTTAAAAGATAGCTTCAACTGTAAATTATAAAGTTAAAGATGTGAGTTAGTGATTGCTTTTGGTCCTTTTAGATTCCATGTAGCAGTTTGTCCTTTCTGAGTCTTATTTTACCTTAACCCTCTGCAAAGCCCAGTTTTTTGCTTTTAGTTTTGTTTCCATCCCAGATGATGAAAAAAGAGAGTTTATATTTACACTAGTTCTTCGTAGGTCCTCTTATTTCATGTTTTTATTGCGTAAGTCATATGAAATCAATACACATTAGTTAAAATAAGTATTTAAATACCTGGTGTCCATGAAGAAACAGTACTTTTTGACAAGCACAGCTTATCTTAAGCACAAATAGAAGTACTTGAGATATGAACAAGGTATCAGTGTAGGATTTGAAGTATAAGTATCTGTTAGTGATCTTGTTCATTTTTGAACTGCTTTTTTGTCATTAGACTACCCCCTTTAAATGTGCTCCCCATGTATCCATGGATTACTGAGAAAATAAAGAATGCCACACACTGAATATTAAAGGTCTATGGACACTTAAAATGATACCTGGCTGTGTGATGTAACAAGCATTAAAAACAGTAAATATAGCTGCAATTTTCATGACAATCAATCAAACATTGACCATTTTGCAAGTCAATTACCGTTTTGCGCTTGCAATCATAAATAAACATGAGCTGCTTATTAAGGGAAAGGTCTGCATTATCCTTATTTTGATCTTCATTCCAAGGACAGTTGTAATATCAGCATGCCTCAAGGTGTTTATTTTGAAAGTAACTATATATTTACTGTTTGAAAAAATCTACATAAAGGGAAATATTGTGTTTTAAATGCACCCACATGGCATAAAAAGAAAATACCATAAATCATTATTAAGCTGTTCAGTCTCACGAAGTAACTCTAGCAATAGCTTTATCTCCTCAAAATGTTATGCATTACAAGAGTAACAGATGTTGCATCATTTGAATATAACATTTATTGTGGTCATGTGTTATTTAGTCTGCAGTATACATGTGTACACAAATAAAAGACTGAGGGTTATCCACACGAAGCTTAGCAAAGCTTATGAGCATAGGTACCCACTTAAACGTAGAAACCACAACTTCAATAAATTACAGAAAACAATAACAAAAACATGAAAGACACTAAACACAGCCATCAACAAAAGACACTAAACATTGCCGTGTTCAAATAATTCGGATGGGTTTTTCATTAAGGGTCCGTAACCTAACAATTTTGAGTAAAACAACTTATTTTTGGAGGTTGTTTTTGTGGGGTTTTTTTTTTTTTTTCTCTTTTTTTTTGGTTACATGTCCACATATTTGCTATTTTTGGGATGTTAAGATGAGTCCAACTGAAACTGGCATGGTAGGATCTCCTTTATAAATTGGCTGGATTCTGAGATAATTTGAAAGTTCTGCTAGTCTTGTCTTTGATTCCATATTTATCCATTTTGTTCAAAGAGACCAGTGTTGTACTGTGCCAGTATTACCTGTAACTGAAATTACATCTGACGTGTCAGTATCAGCTAATACACATATTTTTAGAAATTTGTATTTCTGTCCGCAGGATAAAGTGCCCTTCCAAGAATGACTATTTCATTTACATAATCTAAAATATTGAAACTTCAAGTCAGACTTAAGGGAGTCACATAAATTTTGTATACAGTATGCTCCTAGTAATATGGGTTGGTTTAACAGTATCAGGGGATTTAAGGTATTTTAATCATACTGACCTCAGTATAGGACAAACATGAGGAATATTGGCTGATATCAGTTTGGAATCTAGGTGAAAAGGTTCAACCCTACATTGAAATGGTTAGGGGTATCCAAGACATGATAATACATGCGGTCAATGATTTGCTGCAAAAGTTGTTTGTCAAAAGGTCATTTGTGGTATTGGAAAGTAGATCTGTCTCAACTTTATCTATTGACCATTGTGGCATGGGTAGTTGGATTTGATTTATGAGATCCATTCAGCCGAAACTAATGATGGAAGTTTAATTAGTGTAGGGGACCACCTCTCTGTCACCTCATCTAACACCTTGATGAAATCATTCACCATTTAAAAGTTCCCAAATGACTTGAAATTAATTCAGATCAAATTCTTAGCACTTTGCCTCCTCATCTTTAAAGAGGCACTTAAAATCTGTGAGTCATTGGGTTCAATGAGAAAAGAATGAAAACGGCAAGCTATTTAACAGACATTTAATGAAGAAGCTTCTGGAAGTCAAGTCCTTGTGTATTCTTTGATCAGTAAATGATGTTTATAAAACATTGGAGGCTCATGTAAACATTATAAAGATCAGTATACTGTCATATCATTGCTGTCTTTGTCTGCTCTCTCTTTGCTTTTGATTTGTATAATGACTTACCTTCAGTTATATGGCTATTGATTAAATCTTTCTCAAAACCTCCAAAAGAAGACAAAAGTGTTTCTATCTTGGACAATCTTTAATTGCATTTGAGTGTTGTAAGGTTTTAATTCTTATAAGATTGTTCACAGTTTCAGAATAGTGCTGTTAGTGAGTCACCAAGCTTTTGTGGTTGCTCTCTGGCTGTTAAAGGATGCATGTAGTCGCATCCATCACACCAATGAGGGAGTCCACTTCAGTAACAAAGAAAGCAGTTTTTGGTTTCGATGAAAGAGAAACCTATGCGGTCATGCTGGCGTGTGTATGCGTGTATATATGTGTGTATGTGTGTGTGTTTGTGACACTTAGCTCGTTAACACGATATCTCAAGAAGGGAAACTCCGACATTTCT
>WURT03142003.1:0-11201 GCA_009936505.3 Holothuria glaberrima | reverse complement strand
TGAACCGATTTTCATGGTTGATGATTCATTTGGGAACTAATTTAGCGACTTAATCCGATTCTAGTCACATCATAAGTAGAAATACAAATCAATCCTTGGAAATGTTTTAAAGATGGATGCCCAGTATCTAAAGGTTAACCGCAAAAATGCGTCACAACCCTGCTGGATTCGGAAATCAAGGTCAAAGTATAAATGTCCAAGTTTCAAGCTGATGAAAACTGTAAGGTTTACCTCAGGTGACCTCACATGACCTTTGACCTACACCAAAAACGAATAGGAATCTTTCTCTTTACATAATAATTCTATAAACCAAGTGTGAAAATTATCCACCATTGCTATCTTGACTAAGATATCGTGTTTACAAACTAAGCGTCACAAACACACATGCACACATACATACACACGCACAATCGCCCGCGTGATTCCATAGATTCCCTTTGCCTTCGGCAAGGAATCAAAAAGGCGTGTTTGTGCGTTAGCCTTTACAACACCCACATTTCATTGGGGCGTTTCTGGGGTACGTTTCCCAGTCCTTTGCCTCTTTGCACTGAGTACGCCAGAGGAACCGCCGAATCGAACCCCCTATGGTCGTTGGTCCAGGGCGTTCCCGAGTAATGTGGGTTGCAGGTCAGGGGCAGGGAGTTATATTGGAAAACTTTCCACGAGCCAGTCGATCTTCTTTGTCGCTATTTTGTAATGTGGGTTGAAACTTCCCCACCCTTGACCAGCACAAGCAAGGAACAAAAAATAATTATATTATATGTGCTTGTCCCCTGATGCTAAATGTAAAAGAATATGTAAGAGTAATCAAGCAGGCCAAATAAAAACATCTACGAACACGCCTTTGTAAAATAAAAACCGGGGAGGGGCATCTTTTCCCCCTGGATCCTCCTTCAAACTTTTTTGTTACACACTTAAGCTTCATAATAACTCTACATATTTATGACAAGGACTTTTCTCAGAAAACTAGATGTGGAGTTCCAGCCTTCTTATAGGTCAGACATAGTGAGGGGAAAGAAGCATCCAATACCATGCGCACATTGACATTTTTAGTATCTATGTTTATGATTTAAAGCAGGAGTTCTAGTGTTTTGGTTACGAGCTACGTTTCCTTGAGTTTATGTTTTATCACAGTTAGTAGCCAGCAGGGGCGAACACAGGGTTTGGAGGAAATAGATCATGCATGAGGGGTTGCCCATACATAAGAGCTCCAATCGTTCGTGCAAAGCATGCAAGCAGTCGCTCTTCTATAGAGGTTTTTTCATGGGCGTGGTTACTCAATGGAAGTGCCGTATGACAACCGACCTCTCACCATGGTTTGGCGGAGGTGAGAAAATTTGACATTATAGACCTGCCATATGACAGGAAACACGCTCTATCACGCAAATTGGTCAGTGTGGTCACTCGTCTGCTAGACCTGTCATTTTCCCCAGTATGGTAGGAAAAGTTTGCATCCCAACCCCAACCCTAGATTTTATATAGGAAATTGCACAAATGTGCAATTATTTAATTTATCACTCCCTGCCTTAGTAACAGTGCGGGGCGAAAAAATTGGCATCCTAAACCCTCTAAATTCGGAGCAATCACGTACAGTCAGACAGCCAGTAAAAAAACGATTCAATACTTTACTTACCTTTCCCAATGATAGCCCCATCTTACATCTAACCCACTTTACATAGACAAAAATTTCTCAACGAGAAGGGGATCAACCCGTCCTCTTGGCTAACATCCAGCCAATAATTAAAAAATTGGTAAAAAAAAAAAAAAAAAACAATTTCCAAACATATAACCAGTTCCAAAGTTTGCTAGCCAAAAAGATATCGTGATCTTGTGGCACTTTCAAGCTTCCGTAGTTGAGCCTGACCCCGACATCACGACGATGCGTACTTTTGTCTCGATGTCGAGTTATTCCCATCTCGACATTACGAAAATTTGTTTAATTTTGTCGTGATATCAATTGACTGTAAGACGACAACTCGACAAATTACTGCAAATTGTCGGGTTGTCGAGTTATGCCTATCTCGACATCACGACAATTTGTTTAATTTTGTCGTGATGTCAAGTTAGTGTTAGTCGACAACTCGTAAAAATGCTGCAAGTTGTCGTGTTGTCGAGTTTTGCCCATTTCGACATCACGAAAATTTACTTAATTTTGTTGTGATATCAAGGTACTGTAAGATGGCAAGTCGACAAAATGCTGCAAATTGTAGTGTTGTCGAGTTATGCCCATCTCGACATATCGACATCTCGACAGTTTGTTTAATTTTGTCGTGATGTCAAGTTAGTGTAAGTCGACAACACGGACAAAATGCTGCAAATTGTCGAGTTATTTTAACACGATAATGAAACACCTCGCGTGTCATCTTATGGCCACCGTACATACCTCAAAATGAAGCTATTCAAGCATGCACCGATGCCAACTCGCATTATCCGACAACGGCTTATACTCACTTACCTAAGATATCGACTGAATCCTTTCAACAGATTCTAGTGCTAATTATAAAACGCAATTGTTTTAAATTCGATACAAACTTACTACTTACAAACAGTAGGTGTAGCAAAGGACTCTGAATCCTCACCCAAAATAGCCGACATTACTTTCCATCATTTTGAGAACGATCGATATTATAGAATAACCCCTTCGAAGCACATAATTTGCTGGTTGAGGTAAAGAGATGATATCTCTCTCTTTTCTGACGGTTCTGAACTTGGACTGAAAACTTATGTGGATCATTTAATGCCCTACATCCCACCCTGAAATTTACATACGAATCATCATATTCAGAACTTACTTCTTGACACCAGAACCTATTCGAAACCAAGCGAAACATTCCAATATTTATCACACAATTCCAGCCACCCCGAAAGTTGTTTGAAGGCATTCATTAAAGTTGAAAATCTCTGATATTTACGTCTTTGTAATAATCGCCATGACTTCAACGAAAAAGTCAACTCCTTTAGGGAAAATCCTTTCCAGTGTAACTCGGACAATTATGTATCTTATATAGCTTACGAAATTAATTTCGAGGACCACGCTTCACACCTCTCGCCAAAACCAAAGGAATCCACACCAACTTTAGTTTTCAAGTTCCTTTACTCACCCCACATCAAAACTAAGGACTTAAAAATTGCCTTCTAAAACATTGTCATTTTATTATACAACACCCAATACTTAAAACTTTGTTTCCGAATTAACCCCGCTTATCGCCTACAGACAGGCTACTTGCGACTCACTTATCCGGGCAAACTTTGTTTCTGAAACAGAAACTTACTCTGATCTCGATAAATTCGATTCATCCTGAGTTAAAATTATGAGTGATTTATTATTCAAATAACCCCGACATGATTTGTGAAATTCATCAATTACTGCCAATTTTATTAATGCTACTGATGAAAAACCAAAATTATCTTTGTGGTCGAAACGCGTCTAGCAATAGCACATTATGCTATAGCTTGCTACTATGCAAGGTTACAATCTTTATCTAAACCCTGTAAGAAGTCTTTAGGGCTTTCTTTTCTTGATAACTTTACATTACTCTTATTCTCAAATTTACCGGGGTTACATCACCCCCTAACTCATACCCAAAATTATGGCTTAATTAAGGGCTACATACATCATCTTTACTACCTCCAATAAAGCATATTAGCCATGCAACACGTCACTGAGTTTTTGAAGATTCGGCCACCCCCCCTTTACATGGAATATTAAGCACGGCACTTGTCTGAATGATTTTTCCCTGCCCCAGACTGAGGGAGATTTGTCGAATCCTGGACTTGCGCCCACCTCTGAAATTGTGTGTCATTTAGCATTCTGTAATCTATCTGCCTATAAATCAATTCTACTTTCAAAACTAAGTCGTTATATCCCAGTGTATTATACTAACCATTTAGTAGATAAAAGTGGACAAGTTTAGAAAGTAATCTAATTTCAAAGGTGTTATCTTCTAAATACTAACAGGAAAGGTCATAATTTTCTGCTTTGTATCTCAATCAAAACTTTGCCATGTCATAGGATCTACCGTAACTTGTACTTTTCGAGTGAATGTATATTTTGGGCATTTTCCTGCTCAGAATAAGGGGACGTCATATGATTTCCACACAGAACCTGAATGTAGTTATCTGTTGATAGAACCATAGTTAATATGTGTATATTAACTATGATAGAACTGAACAGATTCGAAGATCATTCGGTACGACTATATTTACTCCGATCATTCAGAGCTTCAATGGAAAATCAAATAGTTTTAAATTTATGGCACCACTGTATAATTCACTTCCTTTTCATTTCAAAGTCTCCTTCACATACAAACGCCAGGATGTATATTTACTTGCAAATCTGGAATGGCACCATTGAGGTTTAGGTCAGTAGTAGTTAAACCCTTAGTAACTTATACGGCTGTACATGCCAAGTATTGTTAGGCCTACACCTAAACTAATAAAACTGTTGGGAATCAACACGCTGCCCAGAGTACCTATTGTACGAAATAGGGCTTGCTAAATCGTGCTGTTCACCTTCCAGGAACCGTAATTTCTCGACATACACTAGGAATCGCTCCCACGACTTGGGGGGGGGGGGAACTGAAGAGTATTATTCTTTTTTCAGAAGTCGGAGTGATGCAGATTATACAATTTGGGGCGGAATTACTTTCAGGAGTTGCCTGGCTACTTATTTTCGTTAGACTCGTTGTTTACGTTACACTAATAACCGACGAAGCAGGGACATATACAATTCCTCGTCCGCGTCTTCTGTACTTAGGGCTTCCACATCTAATTACATAATTTTAACCTTACTGACCAAAAATCTCACCAGATTTTCTTAACTGTTCCTTTCATTTCTACTAAGAATGTTTTGAGTCCAGAATTGCATATAAACACGTATTTTATGAAACAAAGTGTTGTTGGAAAATTCTTCCTGCAACCGCAGTGTGTTATTATTGTAATGAAAAATTGCCTTAAAAATGGAAGTGTTGTGTCTACCTCAAGTTTGAGTTTTAAGGATTATTTTTACCTCTTTTTTAGTTCCATAAGCCAAATGGATAACGTGTGGTAGTTGCATGAGTTATCACTTTATCTTTTTCATGAATCTGTATTTTTTATCCGACCCTCCGACGTGTGTCACAGAGTAACACGAAAGAGCATGACACATGACGGTCTAATTCAATGAGGTATAATGTTTACACCATCGTTATGCTTAAATGTATATGATGATCATGTAAACACGATATACGGTAAACAATTTGAAAGACACTCTTTACTTTCTTTGTTCATGTTCCCTTTAGGCTACCCTTTCATTTTATTTGTTGTTTTCAGGGGGATGGGGCTAAAATCGCTCCTACATAGGGCTTTCCTGTCAGTATTCAATGACTAGTACCGATCGAGGGCTTTGTTGCGTTTCCAAGCATGACCACCGGGACGCTGTACCACATGCGCTCGACGTCTCTTGTTAAACTGAAATTTCGGTACAAAGCTAGCAGTATCGAGTAAGGAGCGCCGAAAAGGTCAACGAAGACCATGTAAAAAGATTTTTCTCCATTATGTGTTAATGTAAAATCGCAATTAAACTTATTTGATCATTTTCAACTTGGGTGTTGGAAATGTTGTTGAATTACATGATTGATACTAACGATGCAGGCCTTTAACGTTTCTTCCTTGTATTCAATTTTTTTATCTTACATTTTTATCTCTTCGTCCTTTTCAATTTTTCTCTTTCCTTTTCCTTTTTCTTTTCTTTCGACTGTGGGCTCTCGCCGTAACACCCTGGATGTGCGCTTGTATTGGAACATTTCAATGGTAAACTAGACGATTTGTACATGCAGGCAAGTACTGATCGAAGGGACTGAAAATGGTATGAAACGAAACGAAAAAGCCCATTATTGCACCACTAGTAATTCCAAGCCTCGATCGAGTAAATATTAAGTGCTGTTAAAAAATTAGCAAACGGCCCACCATGCTCACCTCTTAGAGCAAAAAAGTTCTGCCGCCAATACAACTTTAACCGTTATGTCAGGAAGGTACCTTTCACGCAGGCAACAGGTGGCTGTAAAATGTTTTTACCTCAGATTGGGGTATTTGCACATGCGCAGTTTAAGCTGAGAGGTGCTAACGGACTTGTAGCGGTAGACCAAAGTGTTAAGCAAGCGGGGTTTTTCGATGGTATGGTTGTGGAGTTAGTGATAGCTTTGTCTGCGTAGCGGCGTTCATGTCTTGGACTATTTTGTGAGTGATAAAACCAAGTATATAAAGAAAGTCAATAGAACTGCATAACGACTTATCGTCCTTCGAAAAGAAGACTTCCTAAATGCCTCAAATGAGCTAAATATTCCTATTGGAACACCGTCAAGTTGGTGAAATCGGGGAAATGGTAAAAATTTCCACTTCATGAAAAAGTCAAAGTAACCGCGTGGCAGATGAAATGCTGTAAATGTTCGTATTGATCGTGTGTAACTAAAGAAGCATCACACTGAAGATATTCATACGCCGAGCCAGAAAAGAAGGCACGAGTTCACTTGACAAACTGAGCAAATCCAATAATAGAAGCTGTAGGCTTCGATTAATTAATGCAAACATTGCAAGGATGACTTTCAGGCATGGTTTGTAGTTCGTCAGATCTTTGGCCAACAGATAACCGTTACGTGCAAGTCACGTGATGCAAATTTTTGAATGAGTTTCAGTTTCGTTTATTCCATATGTTAGCCATAACTTGGCCCTGCCTACCGTAATCATGGTCACCATGACATCAACAGTATGCTTCTGTTGGTGTATTTATTTACGACAACGTCTAGCTGCTCGTGATTTCACTCGTACATAAGAACGTACTTTGTAGGCTTCTTAAGACATAATTAAGTGTTTTTTTTATAAAAACAATTTCCACCTTGGTTTTCGTTTTTGCGTATTTTTCAACTTGCGGTCTGTTTTGCCTTCATTGAAAAATGAAGTCAACAGGGTCATAGAAAATAAAGAATTTACCTTTTACCGTGGAGGTGCACCTGCCCTTACCGCCAATGAAATTAACGATAAATCTCCTACATCGCGGTGTCCAGCTGGACAAATCCTGTAACGAAGGATCATGAAGTATATTATGTTGCCAGATATTGCAACAGTCGGTTCAGTTGTAGGGAATGGCGTCACTCGCCCGTATCGACTGGTCAGAACGAATTCAAAAGTTTGGTCTTACAGACACCCAAGCTTCGTAACAATTCTCATATTTTGGGAGCTATTACATTCGTAGTTGAATAGTGGCGCATCGTAGCTGCTTTTTAGATTCTGATTTACTCACATTGCTATTGTTTTAAACATGAAATATTGAAAAACTGTTCCAATGCATCGTGTTTTCCGTAAATACATTTTGAAAGTCACTTACAATGTTTCTCGTCTGATAGTAAATTGCAAAACATGCAAAATTGAAATATTTTTGCAAAAGCTTTAGGGGAGAGTAAACTCTATACGTAAGACACCGATCAATCTTTCGATCCATTACAAAAGTGGGCTAATAACGTATGCTACAACAAGTAAAAAATTCAGATAAGATATTGCATATCGATTTGCCCCAGTACACAAAGGAAAGTATCAATAAATTCAAACGACTTGAAATCGTTAAAATGAAGGAAGGACGTTAAGAAACGCCAGTGACATACCATCGAAGACGGAAAAACTTGTTCAAGCACAAATGCCCAATTATCATCATAAGGTAGAACGCTTAGAAGAATTTAGAAGATAAAGACGGAGTTGGACGTTTCAACATGATCTTTTCTACAGGAAACCTTATTTTATTCCCTTAAAATGGAATCAAATTGGCACTTTAACACACAATCTGGATATAAAACGCAGCCTGACGTTCAATCTTACAATTTTCATGTATGGTCTGGTTACCGTCTCGCTATACGCCTTACACTAATGCACATCTGTGGCGTCCTGGCCGTGGGGTTGAATGTTCTCAACTTGATAGTCTTACGGAGGGTAACCTGCTTTAACGATGCAACAAAACTATTTTTGCGACTTTTAGCCGTTGTGGACATGACGTCTGGTTTGTTGAACATTGTAACAGAAAACGTCATTCACTGGTCAGATCTTGAAGACTCTTTTCCTTTCTTTTGTGAAGTTACTTTCACATTAACTCTTTCATTGACATTTTCATCCATGTTTTTGTTGAGTTGTTTGAGTATTGATCGCATTTTAGCCATTTCCAAACCTCTTCGATATATTTCTATAATGAACGAAACTAAAACTGCTTGCATGGCAACTTGCGCAATGTGTCTGGCATTGTTGATCAGTGTTGCCATACTTTCACGGTACTCACCCGTGGACAACGTGTACTTTGATAAATCATACCTTTTTTGTAGCATTAGAAAATTTGACTCCGACATCCAGTTTGCATTAGTCATGGGAGGTACGGTGGTAATTCTCATGATATGTGTAACTACTATCATCAATCTAAAGTTATTGTGGATTTCATGTAAACAGAGCAGACGTCAGCGACTCATTTTAGTTCAACCTCTATCTACCCATCAAACAATTGAAAATGCAGAAAGACTGAATGAAAAAAATACTAAGAGAAGTCAAATTTCGATATGGCGAGAGATAAAAGCTCTCCGAACTGTTCTAGTTATGACAGTAACGTTATACTTAGCTTTCCTTCCTATAACAATTCACGCTGTCAGGTTTGGCATTGGCCTTAGCTCTTATGGAGAAGTTTACGAATTTTTCTGCTATCTCATGGCGCTTTCCAACGCTTGGTTCAATCCTGTAATCTACTTATTTCTAAACAAAAGTTACAGAGAAAAGGCATACTTGTTGTTTGGTCTGAAGTAGTTTTTTTCTGTGAAACTACCTTTCTATGTAGCCACGGTTACACAACATCAAGACGGAAGCTTCCCTACTTAGACGCAGTCAGCCAGACAGCAGATCGGAGATAAACCAGCTTGATGATATACAGCCTAGTCGAAGCTTTGAGATGAGAGAGATCGTAGTGGATTGAAGACAAACAAAAAAGAATGAGGTTAAAGTTGTTTCGTTGGATTGAATCTTCATTCGCATCCACTTGGGGTATTTCATCGTCAAGTTATGATACGCACGATAAATCATTTGAGTGGTACGATCCTCAATACTCAAGAAATCATATTTATATTAGTATAAATTTCTTTCAACTATTACCACCTTTATACTTCCGGAAGGATGTTGTACTAGTAATAATGTTTATAATTCTTCAATAGAAAGTAAATGTATGAGTATAATGGTATGAGTGGCACACAACCGCAAGTTACCAAACCACTTTAAAGGCCTCAATGGCGTTTGATCTTTAAAACACCCTTACTGAGAGGCTTCTACAAATAAAAAGTAATGATATGATGGTCTCAGTTATATACGAGAAGTATTTTTGAGGCCATCATGATCTATCTTGGAAATAGCCTGGTTAATAGCACAGCTTTTCTGGAATTACAATAGGCTTATATATTTCACACTCAAATGGCGCCTTAAAAGAAAGCTGTTAGGTTAGATGTATCTACTTTCTTATTCAGGCCAGGTATTGTGTCATCTGCTTGTTGAGTTTATTTTAATGACGAAATTTTATTGAAAATGTCTTGATCTGTATATTCTCGATCTTTAGCCTTACACTTAAATTAAATAAGGTAGAATGTAAGAGCATGACTAAAGAAATATCTCCGTATAGAACAAATTCAGGCTTATCTGTTTGTTAAAAGTAGCCATAAGATATGTGCGAACTTAAATATTAATGCTGTAGTAGGGAATTTACTCGCCGAATGTATACCCATCTAAAAATACCTGATGAATTATCTCCATTTATCCTTTTCTTTTTTGGTCTTTCATTTTACTGTGTTAGCTGTACACTGCAATTATTCATTTAAATGAATCGTCAGCATTTTACAAGCTCCAAACGACCTTCGGCGTTGCATTTAATCTCCATTTGGCAAAATAAGATCACCTTTGATAACAAACATCGTCTTGACTTTCTCATGAATTTTTAACTTTCTTCTGTAAATTATCCATTCATTCATGCACCCCTGCTTCAAATACTTCCACCAAGCAAATTGAACTTGTAAAACTCAGATATTGCAATAGAACGTTTTGAAAATTACAAGTGGAAATCACGGAGCTGCTATAGTTACGTCAATTTTATGATCGAGTATAGCAAAATTAATACAATTTGGTTTATAATTATTTGGACTGTAAACAAATTTGTTTTGTTGCCGGTTTTGTTCTTTTTCTATCAGCAAGGAATACAAAACTAAATGGTTGCAACATTGTGGTGGGAACCACATCTGCACTTAAAGGGGCTTATGCAATTGAGCACCGCAGGTAGTTGTTTTTCAAGACTGAAACCCTTCATTTCACAGCAGATCTAGTTTCATTTTGTTCCTGTTTTTTGTTTGGAGAAAGTAGTTCATGTGTGTAACCATCGACTCGCATGTCACCCAGCAACTAATTGACAGTTACACACATAGTTGAGAAAGACATTCTACAGAAACTAACGTTACATGAAATTGTTAACTCTGATGGAAAATGTAACGATACGGGTATTACTCATGTCTATCACTACTTGCCCGTTGCAGTTAAATGGCTTATTCATTGTATAAAATATTTGTGGATGTACCATAAGGGTTATTCACTTTTACTCTCTCGTGTTTCATAATGAAGAAGAATTTATATCTATGACAGATGTGTTCACCTCGTGTCCTTGATGGTATGCAAGAAAGTAATGAAGCAAGGATGAGGGAGATGCATCATCGTGATTCTTCTGATTTACATTTTCCTTGCCGAGAGCTTTTACCTCAATGAAAAATTATTCTTTTGGCTGCTCCATTTAGGTGTGTATTGTTTGGTTGTTTCTTTGTGTTTCTCGATGATAACATTTGAATAAACTAGTAGGTGACTTCAATAAAAGGTCCTTTGAAGTTGAAGTACCATCAGAAAATATCTAAAATTTGAAATATTGTTAACAGCTCTTCAATTGCTTTGTCAGTTTAAGATGAGACATTATAACATACCCAGGACCGTTCTCCCACATGATGTCATTTATGCAGCTATTTGGTGCCTAGATATGTGCTTCGCTACCCTTCAACCTGCAAGCTTTTTTGTATTTAATACATTACGACATAGATATATGTCATGACGTCATAGTTTGTCCAAGGCGCATCGTTCGTAATAATCAGCAACGAATAACCACGATTTTGCATACAAGGCAT
>WURT03141981.1:0-11202 GCA_009936505.3 Holothuria glaberrima | reverse complement strand
AGTGGTAGCATTATACAATTAAATATTTTGTGTAGATGTGTACATCATTATTCAGTGTGACCGCTCTGGCCAGTAGTAATCTCTTATCCATTCAAGCAGTAGTCAATACATGGAGGTCTGGGGTCTTCCCCGTAAAGTTATGTAGGGTCCAGTGCTTAAACTGTATAGGACTCCTGGTCGGTTCTGTAGGTCGCCTTCTTTTTAAGGCAGCGAAAACGAATGTCTTCCAGAGCTCTAGCTGTAATTACTTTTTCAATCATTTTCATATCATATCAGTACAAATGATGTTTCATCACATTAATGATATTTCCACTGGTGACGGAGTTTGGTAACGTTATTTCAAGTTAGAATCCAATGCTTATTAATACTGCTTTAAAATTACAATTAAAGTTCCAAGAAAAATCCGTGTTTTATCGAAAAAGGAGACAAAATTCTACATCATTTGTTACAACTTCAAGCAAACCGGAAATGTTGTCGTTGTGTTCATTCCATGCAAGGAGGATCAATTGGTTAACAATATTACAATGGTAATTTCAGAAGCTATCATAGTTGGTACTTACCTTTAAATCGTTCAGATTAAATTACATTCTATTTTTAATTATAGGTTGTCCATCGATTATGAGACCGATAAGCTACCTTGAGTTCATCGTTCGTCGTCATCGAGATCGTTACGAAAGTCATCGATGAGCGTTACGAAAGTAATCCATCATAATTAAGCGCATTATTAATCTTCCTACTTTATTTCCTTTGATTCTTATCCTTTGAGGAGCGGCTTGGAATCGATAGAGAACCGACTTTTAATTTTCAGCGAAACACCCACGACAATCGTTTTAGCAGTACAACCCCCAAAGTTCCTTTTGGACAAGTTACTGTATATCCCTAGATTCCTTTTAGCGATGCAACCCCAATGATCCTTTTTTTGCACTGACGGCCATAAATGAGACAAGAGGTTCTACAAAAGTAAAGATTAATTACATCCTCAAAGGCACTCCTTTTGCTCAATTTTAAAACTGATAACATAGAGTTAAAGGTTTAGAATTTAACTTTGAGGGTCTGGAAGGAACCAAGCTCATCAAGGACCCTATACCAGATTGGTCAGGCGTTAACTGCACACCGTCAAGACATTAGAAAAATCCGCCCCTTGAAACTGGACGTCATGACTTGGCCGATAGCGTCATGACTTGGCCGATTTTTTAATGATAGAAAACCGTAAAGATCAGATAACCACAGCCCGACGGACGCTGGTGTGACATTGTTGAACTTTATTTCCGTGCAAAACTTTACTAAATCTGAACCGATTTTCATGGTTGAAGATTCATTTGGCAACTAATTTAGTCACTTAATCCGATTCTAGTCACATCATACGTGGAAATACAATTCGATCCTAAGAAAAGTTTTGAAGGTGGATGCCCAGTATCTTAAGGTTAACCGCAAAAATACGCCACTACGCTGCTGGATTCGGAAATTAAGGTCAAAGTGTAAATGTCCAAGATTCAAGCCGAAGAAAACTGTAATGATTCGCTGTTTTCTAGTGCTCAGAGGGATGCATGCCAAGTCTGTAGCCACTCTCCCAAACGTTGAGGGTGGAGGATCGTTGCTCTGCACCCCCTCTCGACAGCTAAACCGAGCAAGAGGAATGACTTCCTGAATACGCATAGCATATCAATAAATAGCATGACGGTTCTTATTCACCTAACTACATTAGCAGTCTTTTTTTGTATGTCTTTTTTGTAAATGTCAATTTAACATGAATTTAACATGGCCACAAACGACACGTAATTAAACTCTGTACCACACAATCCTTTATACATAAAGGGTTTATTCTCCTACAATTATTGTTTTTAAGGTGTCATTCGAAAGTGGACGTGGATGACGTGGGTGACAGGGTTTTAAACGTATTGAATTAGATCATGATCTGCAGGTTCGTCGCCAGGATTGAAGATTAAAAGACATCGCAGATAATGAACGACAGGGCCGGACTAAGCGTGTGCCAGTGGAGGTCCTGTAGTACAGCTTAGGAACACTTGATATAGTACTAGAACACCCAAGGTATATATTATTCCCCAATGTGGGGGGCCCAAAACGTGGGGGCCCGGGGCATGTGTCCCTGTTGCCCCGCCCTTAATCCGCTCTTGATGAACGAGCATATATTTAGCCCGAAAATACCACATTTCTATCTTGAATTGGGAAGGCCGCAGTTCCTCATCCCCAAGCCTCACCTCATACGCCCTATGATCACAGTCAAGGCTTTACACATTCGATGTTCACAGGGTCGGTTCTCGCGGCACTCACAAAAGAAGCATCCCTATTAAAACCCTTGGATACGCTCCGCTCAGGCCGTAGGGTGCACTTCACCTTCATTAACCGTCATCGAAAGGGACTATCCCTCAACATTTTGAACGACGTTTCATGATAATAACCGTACTTTGATCCATGTAGTACTAGGACTAGCATGGTTTTAAGTATCGTTGTATCACTATCGTTAACTTTTTATACAAATGTTTAGGAAAGATGGATGAAAAGAAGGGCACTCACGAAGCAAAAGCAGAGGACTGTTTTTATCCTATCTCCTTGGAGTTCCAACACGTTTTAAATAATTTTATTGTACATGGCTCAGCATTTGATCAATTTGAACAAAACTTAAAACCAATCGGCCTGTCAGACGGATTGACTCACCTTGCAGCTCACCTTTAGAAATAGTTGTGTCCCCCTTTGTTCTTGCTCCCATCACTCCCTAGATTTCCTTGGGTATGATAGTGCACTCGTCACAAATACTTCATACATACTGTGCATTCCAGTATGTAATAACCATCTTTCCATTAAAGATATTGAAGGGAAGCATTCTATAAGCTTAAAATTTTTTGAGCAAATGTTTACTACCCTTTTGAGGGCAATTCTTCAATTTTAAAAAAAATTACCTAGTGCTTGAAAGTTTCATTCAATCTCAAAAATCAAGGAATACAACCAAAAATGATGACACGAATATGAAATTTACAATAAATATTTCACTTTATTTACCAGAAGTCATTTATAAACATTTCTATTATATACAAAGGCTTCTTTTGGACAACCTAAAAAGAACATTTGGAGACAGGAGAGCAATACATAAATATACAGTTGATGTAACACCACATGACCATACTTATCTCTAATAGAAACCATTTGAATTTTTTAGAATTTTTCTTTTTTTTTTTTTTTTCTTCTGTGTGGGTCTGGAAAATCAATTACAGTCACCCCAAATTGAATAAATAGTTGTCTTGTTCTATGTATGAACAACGGAGAAGAAAAGACATTTTAGTACATCGCACTGATCACATGCTGGAATTCATAGCAAGGTGGTTAAATTCCACTTACACTATTATCTTAATCTGATTTATTATTTCTATAAATTGAAGACCCAAAACAAACTTCTTCCACCACTGGCATAAAAGCATCATAGATCAAGACACAAAAATTTCTTATACTTTTCTAGATTTTTCTCACAATTTTAGCCTTCAGTAAATAGCATGATATCTGATCTGTACACCAAAATCTGACACACACAAGACAAAAACTAACAAGAGATCTGTTAAGCACACATAATATGTGCATACCAATTATGCTGTGCAGTGATGTAAAACTTTGAGGGATCTTTCTTTCTTAAAATGCATTGGGGATATGACACATGCTAATACTGTATAACCTTCTCTGCATTTTTAACACAAAATTTCGAATGATTTGCACAGAGAATATCTTGAACAGGTGATAAAATCCTTGGTTTTATTCCAACTGGACTACAATGGTGCTTTACTGTTTGGTTAACCTAATTCATCCCTTCACAAATTGCAAAGAATGCAAAATTTTCATGCAAAGGTGATCATTAACAAATGTTTGATAGTGCTACTGAGTGTTTAATAGCACTTCACTGGTTCCCTTTTTGGATACAGAATACTTTTCAGACCCTTATGCATATCATATAAATGTGTCAACTGGCCAATCTCCCAATTTCTTGTTTTTTTTATTTCCTAAAATGAGGAAAGCAATGCATGATCTCTTCAATCTAGAGCCATGTTGTTAGGAGAACAAGGACAAGAGCCTACTGTGACCAGGCTTTTTCCTGTTATAGGTCTAAAGTAGTGAAACATTTAACCCACTGAAAATTCAGTTGTCGTTTCTCACCAGTTTTAGGAACAAACTAAAAGCACATCCATTTTGGGTTGCATTTTACTATTACTGTTTCAGGGTGTAATATTTTTTTCTAAAAGAGCAACTGCATAATTATAGTTCCTACAGGAGTTAGTGCTATACAAATGCCATTATTATCCTTTTGAAGACTTGCAGTTTAATTCACTCCTCAAAGGATACATACAATCATTCACTTTCTACAAACACATGCTGTGCAAATCCTGATGTTCTTGCAACAGTCTGTAAAATCCTGTGGAAGTCTATGAGCATCGGGATTTGCCTACCCAGTCAACAAAACCACAACTTCCTGTGTAAACAGATCCTCACACAGAAGTACTGTAGGAAGTGGACTGAAAAGTCAATTTAGCAGAAAAGTAAACACAGATTAACTCATAGATGTGCGAACTCAGAGACCATCGATAGTTTGCACCTCATGAAGGCTCTCCACACCATAATTGTGAAAGTACAGTGATAAAAATATTAAAAAATATATAAAGGAGGAAGAGGCAAAGAGTCTCCATCTTTCTTCAATTAAAACCTCTATATGAAGTCAAAACCTGTCAGTTGTTATGTTATCATTTTTTTCAACTTTGGTAATGCATTATTGTGGTAATGTCAATGACAAGATGACCTCTTTTACATTTTCCTGCACCTTCTTATTGTTACTTTTTACTTAAAAGACCTTAAATACATTGACATCACACAACATCATTTTGGCAGAAATACAGTGAAGCACTGTAGCCACGACATAGATTTCACAGGCGCATGTAGTAGACTAACTGTACGTGTGTATACGTCCGGTACACAAATCATCTGTCTGCATTAATTGGTCTCTGTTGCAATGATACAAAATTTCCTCTAGTAGAGACCACACTTTCTGCTTTGTTTCATCTTATGCATAAGGGCTATACCTCTGTAACACTAGCTAGAAAGAGACTGTTTTGATGTAGGGAGCCTTTTACATTTCTCTGTACTTCCTTATTGTTTCATTTTTACCTCTGTAACACTACCTAGAGAGAGACTGTTTTGATGTATGGAGCCTTTTACATTTCTCTGTACTTTCTTATTGTTTCATTTTTACCTCTGTAACACTACCTAGAGAGAGACTGTTTTGACGTAAGGAGCCTTTAACATTTCTCTGTACCTCTTTATTGTTACATTTTTACCTCTGTAACACTACCTAGAGAGACTGTTTTGATGTAGGGAGTCTTTTACATTTTTCTGTACTTCCTTATTGTTACGTTTTACTTTACCTCTGTAAAACTTCCTAAAGAGACTGTTTTAAAGTAAGGGGTCTTTCACTTTTTCTGTACCTCCTTGTTGCATTTTACTTATACCTCTGCAACACCACCTAGAGAGATTGTTTAAAGGGAGGGGTTTTATTACAATTTCCTGTACCTCCTGATTGTCACTTTTTATACCAGCTCTGTAACACTACCTAGAGAGATTGTTTTGAAGTAAGGAGTCTTTCACATTTTCACCATTTCTCCTATACACAGCATGTTCTTACACAAATGTACTATAAGGGAAATGTATGCATATTTACCAATGAGATTCAAATTGGCCCAACAACCCACTTAGCTCTTTTACTTCATGGCCATCCCCATTACTGCTATATCAGAGATACCTTCCATTCATTATCCACAACTATGGGAATTCAGTACATACAACATTTGAACAGTCTTTGACAAATTTCAGACATACTTCTGCTGCAACTACCAACATTAGTGAGCTTTTCTGGGGTTCAACCAGACACATTCAGTTAACACACGGCCACTAATATCCTTCATCATGGTTTCAAGATGGACTACCGCACACATCAACCCTAGCTGTGGTTTTAGTGCAGGTCATGCAGGTAACCTCTTACTATGGTTCCAAGACTAAAATCTTCAAGATGAGGGACTACCACTCAAGATTTGTATTCTTCAATCAGATGGTTTTAGCCACAAACTCAGGTCTTCACTCTTTTCTGAAGGTGGTCTAAAGATGGGACTAAAGAAAGGAAGCAGAACATGAACAAGTCTAATATCAAAAACTTACTTGTGTATAAAAATATTACTGCAATAATAGACCAAACTACTTTGCATGGTATCTATCACATGAAGCTATACATGAATACAATTTTGGCTTTATTTCCTGAGATCTGAAAAAAAGCCTGACAGGATACCTGTGTGACAAAAGACCTTCAAAGGAATGAACATATCATGAGGTACTGGAAGCAGACAACAGATGTCATTAGGAGTCACATACTCATTAAACCTTATTGTTTGGGATACCAAAGTTCACATAGTTGGCTTCACATTTTTGAGTAATGTGTTTTTGAGTACAAAGACACTGCAAACATGTCAAATATGAAGACATTACACACATTCACAAACTTCTTGATGATGATATATGATATGTAGTTCTGTGTCCATTATGATGCACCATCTCAAGATGAGCTGTAATCTCAAATAACATGGAAAAACTAATATTTAAGGTCTATATCTTATAAACAATATTTTGATAACACTGTGCCTAAATCTAACAGACACTTTTATTTATATTGCATGTGTGACTATACAAGGCTGATGATCACAGTAAAAGTGCAGTACACCGAAATTGTGCAGTGGTACATCAAAATGTATCCAGTAGCAACTCAGATATAGTGCAGAACTAATCAATGTTAAATATGTTATGATTATATTAAGATTCTATTTCTCAACAGTACACCATTACAAGAAATATTTTCAATTTTAAAGCTCAATCTCTGTTACTCAGAATTTTATCTCAATAAATTTAAAAGCCCTCACTTCCTGTGACCTAAAGAAGCCCCAGACCCCCTGCCCCTGGGAGATTGGCCCATTCCTTCACATCTTGCCCTTCTATTGCATGTAGAACTATATTTTCCATTGATTAAATGGTAAGTTCTGGTAACACTTTGCTTGACAATATGATTCAAGAGAAGCTTAGGTTTAAGGAAAATGTAATAATGATTATAATTTATTCTTATATAGTGCTTTACAATAACAATAAGCCCCAAAGCGCTTTACAAATATTACCCCTGCTCAACAATAAATCATCCCAGAGACAATCCCTTCAGTGCAGCAGCAGCTATAATGGTGCACCCAATGACAATTCACCTCACAGGTGTCCATTTAACCCCTGGGTGGAGACAAGTAATTGATATATACCAATCTTGCCCAAGGGCACAACATAATAACCCACGCGGGAGTCAAACCAGCAATTCTTGGATCACAAGTCCCACACTTGAACCAACAGGCCACCATGCTCATAGGCAGTCTGTGGGTATAATTAAGCTTGAAATTGTAAATACTATTTAGAAGACAACTCTCTCTACCACTCCCAAGCAATTTACTGGTATAATTATACAGGAATCTTGTACGCTCCAATTACATGAAGAATAAGAATACAGTGAGAGATATTAAATGTACTTAGTAACTTAGAATACCAAAGTCTGCTCCATATCATATCAACTTGTTCACTCAAGAAAATCATACCCTCTGTTTCAACTAAAAATCAATTTTGGGGGGAACACAGGGGAGGGGGAACAAAGGTATATCTGACTGTCTGTTAAGTAACATTAGCAATGATGACTCATTCCGTTATCATGAAATGAAACCGTTTCTGAGAAATTATTTCAAAGACTATCAGACACACAGCAAGAAAGAAGGTTAGGAGGAATCTGAGATCTGATGATTATTATGTATTATGGATAGAAAATTACCTCATTTGTCTTGAAGACTGGCCCTAGATCTGGCAGAAGCATGCAATATTAACACAGACATATATGAACAAGGCACAGGGTAGGAAAGTGATCACTTCAGATGAGAGGTACATTAAATTGTTGTTAAGGTAATTCAAAGTCCTCACATTTTTGAGTCAATACTATTCCCTTTTTATCCATTTCAATTAAGTTTGATGGCATTGTCTACCAGTTTTACTGACTAGTTTGGCAAGGCTGCATACGAGTGGAAACACATTTACATCTAAACACAAATGTACAAAACAAAACATGACAAAAGTAAACAGATTTGAATCATGGGAAAGGCCTCTACAAAGTTGTCCTGACTTGCTTTTCTGATATTTTAACAAGAAAGTTCCCAAACAAATAAAGTCCATGATTGCCTGTTTTTGGAAGCAGAGTAAACTATGCTTCTTTTTTTCTCAAATAATTGATAACATGTGGAAAGGTGGGTGCGGTTTTCATCTGGTTAAAACTTTTCAAACTACATAAAACTTTAATCAGTTACATGGTAAGATACAGTTTCCATGTAATACATGGCTTTTGAATTTGAAACTGCCATGGTGGATGGCTTTGCATCAAATCTTGTAACCAGGGTTCCCACACTTTTGAAATAATGAATTTCAAGACATTTTTCAGACTTTTCCAAGACTATAATAGACATTTTAGTACTGAAAAAAAAGAATTACACACAATAGTAAACAAAATGGCTTTTATTTTGATGTGTTTACCCAGCTAGGGCATAAACTAACCATGATCCCACCATCCAAAGTGTACCGTTCTCAAATTTCAAGACCATATAGCAATTTTTCGAGACCAAACACCCAAAATTTAAGAATTTTCAATGTCATGAAAAATTTCCAGACTTTTCCCATTTTCCCTTCTGCGTGGAAACCCTGTGCAACACTGGACATGACATACGTTACCAGATTTATCACTACAACAGGTTTTATATAAAGCTGCCAAAGTAATAAACTGAAACAGGGATGGTCTTTAAATAAAATTTTGAATTTATTAAATTCAAATCAATGATGGAGTTCTCATTTCCTGTAGTAGAAACATGCAAATACATTACTTAAATAGCTAAAGGAGGAAGCAACATTACCTGTCAATGGATTGTTTGGCTAGAAACTGGTTTAAGATGTCATCTGCATCTGCTAGTGATTCTGCATCAGCTAAAAAGAGGAAAATGTAAACAACATTTACATACAATATTCAAACTTCATGGCACATGGCATGAAGTCCACTCAAATGGAAAACAAATATGTGCTATATATAACCTACAGTATACTGACCCAGCTGTATCCAAGGTCATATACCTATCACATGGAATATTCTTCAAGAGCTAGTATATGCATTAGTATATACAAACACTGTGTTGCAGGCTGTAAGTGACATCAACAGTGGAATAGCCAGGATTTCTCTAACGGGTGTGGGGCATGCAGTATGTTTTGTGGTTACCAGCCTAGGGGAGGGATCTATGGGGTGTCCACCTACTCTTTGAAAATTTTTGAAAAATGAATGGTACTTACATGCAATTTGGTGCTAAATATGTTTCCTCTGAAGTAGAATTTGTGTTCAAAAATTTACATATATTATGTACAAGGGAAAAGAAATCGGCATCAGTGAGGGAGGGGAGGGCATGGCCCAATTCTCCCCCCCCCACACCCTGCCCCTAAGTATGCCACTGGACATCAACATAGATCATAAAATCTTTTATTTGTAACACACCTCTACTTAACAATTGCTTCAAACTATGTTCTTCTGAAACAAAAAATATCCTGGCGTACCATCAATAGGTGGGTTTAAAATTTTTCACAAGCTAATGGATATAATATACACAATTTTCAAAACCCTGGGGCTGTAACAATCAATTCAAGCTACAGCTGCTACTAGTCTTGGTAATTTGATTCTTGTTGTTTATATCATAGACCCTATTCCAAATACCAATTGAACATGACTGTGGGATGGAAGTTTGGTATGCATCCTTTTTAGGCTGCAGTAAAAATGTCACTGACAAAAATGACCCCTAGCAAAATTCTATCCCACAATCCTTTGTAATTGTTATTTGGAAAAAGGTCTATTGTTCAGAGTTGTATTTACAAGTCCAAGGCATATTCAGTTCCCCCAACCTCAATTCTGAAACTAGATTCATCTGATGGGGAAACTGCAAGAAGGCCCTCAGATCAGGACTTGCAATGATTTTTTACCACCCTGTTTCATTATTACCTGAACACAGGTCCAAAACAGAAGGCAAATCTGCAAATCTTTTCATAACCCACTGGAGGGGTCCCTTGTCCTGAAGTTACCCTAAACATCAGCTTAATAATATTTCAAATTCCTAATGTCTTAATGTTGCCGCCCGCATAACAACCTTGGCCCCCAAACAAAACATATTACTTTCACTGGTTTTGGTAACATTTTAATTGTTCAATTCAAATTTAGCACCACATGTAATACCATTTTGCATCTAGCCCACCTTACGTGAGCAAAAATTTTTCGAAAGGCGGAGGGGACCCCCTCCCCTTAGACCCCTCCCCCAGGACAACGATCAGTGTCATCTGTCAGATCAGAGACAAGCGCCCGGACAAAATTTGGACCTGTGGAGAACACTGATGAAGGTAAACCAAAAATTTCATCTGCATGAATTACATAGTTCAGCACTAAAAATTCCTTTTGTGACATGATTAAAATGTATCACACATGAATGAAGATGGGAGGGAGGGAGGGAGGGAGGGAGGGAGGGAGGGAGGGAAGGAGAATGTTGATTCAAACTCATATGGCAATATCGCCCTTTTAGCTAAGAAACTCCTGTCTGAAGTTTCATTAAACCTAGTCAAGGTTATTAAGCCGCCTGAGCCCTTCAAGGATCCTATCATGCACGGTTGATTGTGGAAGTACACCAACAAGATTAACCTCCTCTTTTTCACAAGTGCTAACAAGGCAGGGGTGTACTTATCACTCCTAATCATTCTCACATGTGACCACCTTTTTGCATCCTCATCTGACAGACACAGGTGTACCTTAGTCTTTAGCCACTTTCTGAAAAGGCTGGAATGGGTGGAGAAACCTTGCTATGTACAAGTGCTCTCCAGATGACCTGCAGGGAAGTAAGTGGCCCAAGATGATTTTGCAGGAAAAAACTTCATGCTATGGCCGGGGTGCAGGGCCCGCTCAAGGGCCCTGCTGGGGTCCAGGGGCAGCGCCCCTGGAGCTCCAAGTTTGCCGCTTATCATATACCTCTAGATGGGGTCTCAGGAGACTTCTCTAGCATTCACATACATGTGTGTCTC
>WURT03141948.1:0-11203 GCA_009936505.3 Holothuria glaberrima | reverse complement strand
TGCGAGTACATTTTCTTCTGCCATCTTAGAAACGTCTTGAAATGGAAGCGTTTGATACTAGCTACTTTTAAATTTTAATCCCCGCCATAGAACTCATACGGCGGGTACCTTTGATTAAGTCATGTTCAATAGAGTAATGTGTATGCGCATTCACCCATGACGCCACTCAGGAAATGTCCGTTGCGCAGCACAATGGAAGCTGTGTGACAGCATTTTTCAATGAAGCTAAACACAATAACCACTGTGGCTGTCGAGATTGCCCCTTTTTCTGCTTGTTTTATTCAACTTTTTTCAATTGAGCTAAGGACACTCTCCTGTCATGCCGCAATTTAAATGTAACTTTGTGTCCATAGACAGAAAAAAATCATAGTTCGGATGCGAAATTTTTCCTCCAGACTCAGCTCTAAGATTTTACCGTTGAGAGATTATCGCGATTTTCTCGGATTTCACCATCGAAAGGTAATATCGTAGCTGCTCTTGAACTTCGACGAGTGTTGTAAGAGAAATGATAGTAGGAATAGCCTGTTGTAAGAAGCTAAGGTTGTCGTAATACACTTTGCCCAAAATATTGTCCTATCATTAATAATTTAAAAGGAGTGAGTAAAATGTTACTGCTGAAATCGAGTTTCGCGTGGTCCAATAGTTTGATGAGAGCTCGGTTGAGTTGCAATGACACTGAAGCAGCTGTTTTTCTGCAGGTTTTCTATGTTGCCCATCGAGTCGTTGACTAGGCTGGAACCCTTCCTAGGTCTATATGTTATCCATAACCATCATTTCCATTTCGTATTCGATGGCGATAAATTCACAAGGTTGCTCGTGACCGCAACACTTAAGTCTAGGCTAAAAAAAAAACAAAAAGATGTTTGGGAGTCGTCCACACATTCCTACCAGTTGATAATTTCAGTTTTATCATAACACAGCAGTGAAAAGAAAATATTTTGCTCATGTGAGAAAAGCACCTTCTTAGCAATTTAACTCTACCGGGCATGGGCAAACCAATGGAAACTTATTAGATTCTTAGGCTTAAGTCACACTTCAAGAGTCATATGATGTGTCTGAGTAAAGAATCTCCCAAATGGTGAGAAAAAAAGAGAGTACAACTTCTCACACATTCAGATTTGTGTTTGTCCAGAATCAAGCTTCCGCAGAAGACAATATTGCCTTATTTTGGAACCTTTACCTTTATAAATTCAACATATCTGCAACGGGTGTTAAAACGAACTGTAACTGAAGATGAATATGCGCGTACCGCTCGGAAATGTTTGTAATTTAAGAAGAAAATGTAACACAAAACAAAATATGTTCGTTATAAAACGCCTTTTGGGATCGTTTTTGTTCAAAAATCGCACAAAGTCATACAAGAACCACCTTTTACATGAAGTAAAATTATGTGGGGGCACAGTGGTCGGCACGGCGGACACGTCCCCGGGCATCGCCTGGCTACGAGTCTTGATGATTGGCGGGTTTCAGATTGTGTTTCTAGGTAAACGTGATCACAGGTTATTTGTGCAGTAACTAATATTTATATGGAACTTACAATCAAAACGGTTAAGAAAGTAATTGGTACTGTAGGCAAGCCAAGGCCCCAAATCCTTAGACTCGCCTAGGCTAGAATAGGCTTGGCTAAATTAACTTGTGGACGTGAGCTCGGTTTGCCCTGACTAGGTTAGCTTAAAGACTTACTATCAGCTTCAATTTTTTCACTAATAGTTTTGACTATAAGTTCGACAGAAGTATTGAATACTGCTCAACATACCCCGTGCTTGTGTTCAATTCAACACAATCGTTGAGTCTCAAATCCCACATTATTTATAATAATTTGAAATTTACACAATAAAGTATTACATGCCCACAGTTATGATTTTTTCCTACATTTACATATTGGGCATCAAACTGCCAAAAACTTGGAAATGCACTACACAATAAAGCTGTTGGGCAAACTTTGCCCAATTTTTGAGCTTACATATTTGCACCCAAGTAGCTTTTTAAGGGTGTATATATGTTTTATGATTATTGAATCCAAAACGAAATGAAGAACCAGCTTCTCCGGCGTATAATTACCTGAAATTCACACCTGTACCTGTACTGCTTGTAGGTTTTACCTTACCTTGGCCTAATACATCTCTTCGAGAATAACATAAGCCATAAGTTTTTAACGGGGCTTAGACTGAAATAACATTAAAGTGTAAAATTCCTTACACAAATTTACTGCTTTGATCCATTGGGAAATACAGGCCGACAGACTCCTCCCTCAAAAATCGTGAAACACAGATTACCACGACACACAATTTTTCGGAGGCGCAACTTTCCACTAGGTAGCTCTTGTATTATTTAAATCTTAGAGATAAGTTTATTTCAGAGGAACCACGGTAACCACCAAGAACCAGCCCCAATTTCATGAACTCGGGGGGGGGGGATATTTCTGAGTTTTCTAAATAAGAAAGTCCTGTCTGTTCCTAATTGGTTAAAAGCGGTTAACAAATTGGTATTCCACAGCCATGGGTCTACAACACTAAAAACAGAATCACTACTAAATCTTTTTGTTTTGGGGACATGAAGTGCATTGAGAGCTTCACAATGTAAGATTTATGATGTAGACTCTCCGTTGGATCAGACTGCTTTAACAAAAGTATGAGACTAGGGTAGGCTCGACATATATCTAGGCTATATATAAGTACGTTAGGATAGCATAAGAGCAATTGCAAGCAGCTCGGTTGAAAAAAATATGGTACGACAAAATTACTGAAGTAAAGCTTTCAAAAATATTACAGAGGGCTTAGTTAGAGTATTTCACACATACTTCACAATTATTTGATGAAACGTATGCCTACCACATAATTTAGATGCTTTTCAATTTCAAGATCGATCTTGCTACCCTGAGGCTATAGCCCCACACATGTAGAGTGTACAGTAGAACTGAGTGTACAGTAGAACTGAAATTTGAAAGGACTTGAGCGATCGTAGGCTTAATTTTTTCGACAGCAATCTTAGGATTTAGAAGCATACAAAATTCTTTTTATTATCTATCATCAAAAGCAATTAGGCTACTAGATAAAAGTAGCTGAATTTTGTTTTAAGTTTAGCTGTATCTATTTGGTGCATGTTTTGGCACACTTTCTGGAGGACCTCATAGGCTACATAGGACCTCTTCCACGGTAGTCATATTTGAAACTGAAGCCGGCACTGCATGACTAGCCTGTATCCGCTGATCTGCAGCTGTTGGAACAATAGTAGAAAGGACCTTTATTTAGAATCAGTGACTGCGAGTCAAGATAAGTTCTAGGGTTGACTTTTTGGCTAAGGGTTAATGGATAATAATTAGTGCTAGGAAAGGGTAAGGTGGGCTATAGTAACATCACTATGGGTTTGTAAACTTGTACCCTTGACAGATACCTCATATGTTTCTAATTTTTCTAATATTCCACGTGGTTCAAATCAATGCACCCCAACCCAATCCGTTTTCCCAAATTTGACAGAAAAGATAGCAACCTTCCCGAAGATTTGGAATCCCTCTTATTCGTGAAACTCGAGGCGTAATGATCCCTCTCAAAAATTTGAGATCGCTCTTTTATATGGAGCGAAGGAGGGGAAATCCCTCTGAGCTAGCGCCAACCCTGACCCTGGGTAATACGCTTCAGTATGCCTCTTAAAAACAACTCTCCACAACTTTACAAAGTAGATGGCGCTGTCTAGGAATTAAACTAGACGAGTATTAAACATTTTCGTTAGAGACAGAACGTTCATGACGGTTAACTAACTGCCACAGCACCAGTCTGCTGCTAAAAGTAAACTAGACTACCAATGGTCAAAACTTCGATTTAAGCGGATCCAGGATTTTACGCACGACAGTATGGGGGAGGAGTGGCTAACTCCATACAAAGGTAAATTTTGCACCTACGAGCGTCAATTGTATGGTGCCTCGAAAGAATCGGTGGTGTAAGGAAACAACTTGACATTTATACACTTGAAGGGTATTTCTGGCATCTGTCAATTAAAGAATCACTTCATACTGAGAAGCTTTGAGATCTTCTTAAAAAGGGGTGTCGGAAAAGGGGGCTACAGTCGGTAAAGCCTCCTCTGGATCGGCGTCACACTGTAGTGCATTTACGGTTAAATGTACGTTAAACATATTGGAAGGTGATTGGACGACGTCTGAATAATTCTAACTTAGTGACCTTGGAAGACAAGATAATTCTCACCACAAAAACTTTCGCCTTGAACATCCTCCCCCATTAATAGGCATATATTGCAAAATACTACCTGTCAACAACCATTTACTTCCCTTCAATGGCATCTCACTCGCGCTGATTTCTTAAATAATGATATGTATCTTTCGTAATTGGTGATTTGACTGCATAAATTACATCCTGAAAAAATAATTACAAGTAAATTTCGTAAAAATACTATCAATATTTCAAACTGATACAACATTTTAAAGCAAGACAATATAGGCCTATTTCAAAGGAAATTGAATCGTTTTAGGCAACCGGGACAACTATTGTTATTACCTAAGTAGTAGGCTGTACGGCATATTCCTTGTTCAGGCATATGCTTGGGAAGCTTTGGAGGGAAGAAGAGCAAGGGTAATATTTTCGTGGTTCGGATTACCCTGTGCAAACGCTCGTGAAATTGCAAACAATGCATAGCTTTGGGTAGGATTGGCCGGCACTGGTCCGACGTTGCTTTAGGAAACGAGAGGGCTGCAAACAACTGAAAACGATGAATTACTACAACGAGCCCCTTGTTTTTATGATGGGTACATTTGCCTCAAAATTGTTCATTTAGCCAAATCATGAACGCAATACACAGCAAATTGAGTGCAAAATGATTTCAGTTGGCTTCTTCCTCAAATTGTCTTGGCATGAACCCGGTCAAAATCCCCAAAAAATGTTTGGCTACGCAAACTCCATTGTTCACAAACGTTGATGAAATGGAATAAAATTTACAGAAAAGACTACTAACAAGATTTAAAAGCAACTGCCAGATAAGTTAATTCTTTATTTTTTTGTTCCAATCAGGATTAAAGGCTCCCAAAGAAGAACAGTCAATTTACAGTTAAAATTGCCCCCTAAAAATATCGTTATTTGTAACATCAATTATTCCTATAAAAGCTATGAGCATGGATAACCTGAGCGTAAACTAGTGTGCACACTGCACACTTTCTGGCACAAATAACACAACACCTAGAAGAAGACACGTTTTATGCCCAAATATTGGGAGAAAAGCTGTATCGCCTTCGTGTAACCATCGATCAACACAATATTTTAGTGGTGAAATGTCCGTGACACGATCCACATCTGCAAATTCTAGATCAGTAGCTTTTACAACGATTGAGAAAACGCAATCGAAAGCCTAAAGTCTCTCAACGCCTCTCCAAAACTGCTGTTTTGATCGAATTCCTGAACTATTCTTTTAGTCGAAGTAAAATGTATAGTGCACTCACTTCCGAACCTTTTCAAACCCCCTTCCCCCTCACCTCGACGTAGCCAATAATTCTGCCATGAGGAGGGAGGCTAATACAGCACGTCAAAAGGGATAGTTGACCACGATTGTTATCAAAGCCCATAGCAATCGACTTTTCTAATGACCAGGGCACAATGTTCTGTTCCTGGCCGCCTGCCCCTTTGGTTTCAAGCAACTCCCAGAGCAGTGAGAAAAGGTTCTGTCTTTTGCCAAAAAAATATGGGTGTAAATGCTACCCTTCCTGCGGACCGCATGCTCCGTCGCCGGTAAATTTTGTGATCCTCAATACAGATCCATTGTAAATTCCCCCTCCTTTGCCTGTGTCATCGCACTAGACACGATTGCACCCACACGGTACGTTATCCACTCCCCAACGCATAATCTTTTATCACTTAAATGAAAACCTCGAGGCAGGAGGGGAGACCGAATTTGGCCGAGTCAGACTCCGACAGGGAGGGAGTGGGTGATGACCCGAGGCTCCAACAGAGGCCACGGGTTGCGAGAACAATTGTGATCGAAGGTTGAGGGGGAAATTAATTTAAAAGAACCTTTGCACAATGCAATTGCACACCATTGCAGAGTATATTTTGCTTGGTATCTGTACTATATAGCCTAGCCAGTACTTGAAATGCCGAGTTGCATGCTGGTTTAGTGTTTATCTGAGAAGTATGAACTTTGGAAATTCATAGGCTATCGCTGGAATTGCGCGTTTTTGTTTTTGGGCGTAGACGACACACTCTATACTCATTAAGGGCAAATTAAAATAGATCAACTATTGAGGCGGTTGGTCCAATCGATAATTACGTACACTGCATCGCGCCCCTTCAGATGTTCAAACATTCCTTCTTAAGTCGCTTACCGTGTTACCGACAAATGCAAGACAACATCAACCCAGTAGGCTATATGAGATATGGGATGAAATTCCCGCGAGTTTACATCACAAAGTGCGTATAGTCTACCCATAGGTTATGTGGAAATGTGGGTATGGCTTGTGGAAGGGAAGTAAAGAAGAAGCTTAACCAACTGAAACTCTAGTGTTAAGTGCGTTGAAAACTCTGGGCTGACATTAAAAACTACCTATGAGGACAAAAAT
This sequence comes from Holothuria glaberrima, assembly GCA_009936505.3. Classification (NCBI taxonomy): domain Eukaryota; kingdom Metazoa; phylum Echinodermata; class Holothuroidea; order Aspidochirotida; family Holothuriidae; genus Holothuria; species Holothuria glaberrima. The sequence goes on along the minus strand of WURT03141948.1, from coordinate 4,647 downwards.
AGGTTCACAGTCGGGGAGACTGGTCGCCGTTGGGCTTTATCATGACTTTGTCGTACCCGTCGACTCCAGTGGAAAAACTCACCCGGTGGCAACCTTCTACAAACAAAAGCATGGTCCCATTCCCTCCTTCTTGCCTGAAATCTTCAGCGACTTCTTTCTAGTGCTTAATGTTCAACTTAGGGTGCCTACCTTTTAGACTACAATCAGACAATAGACAGAGACTAGGACAGGGAGAAAAGAGCAGATAGCAATCATGCGAGCAAGACCAGTCTTGATAAGTGGGAGGAAAAAGTCAGTTTTACAAAATCAGTTTTTTATATACTTATTTTTTTATTTATTTACTCATTTTATTTTATTTCAACTTTCAAGAGTAAAACTCATGAAGAGATTCATAAACGCTTTTTCACATGAGGTCCCTAACATAATTGTTAATAAAGAAAGAAAAGAATTAAAAACATGTAAATACGTATGAAGAACAAAATTTAAATTAAAACATAGAAATAAACCTACATAATCCTCAAAATGGAAGTATAACCAGTACATAAAAGATATCAAGATCTAGATATGTACAGAATAATTTGATTATATAACATAAAAAATCATTTCTTTGAAACTTTTAAGTGTGTTTACATATTTTTATGTTTGCACTAAGTTTATTCCCTTGACAAAAGCAAAACAACATAGAAACAGTGCCATATGTTCCGGCCAATTTACAGATATTTTAACAGTGTATGTCAAAGAAATTTTTGTCCTAAGACAATTGCAAGTCATACAAAACAGAGTATTCAGTAAAAACACATCGGCGCTTCTAGTCTGTTTTTAACCTGTTGTACTCAAAAATAAGTAGGTTTTTCAAACTACCCTTGGCTCTAGTCTTTAGTGAATAGCCTAAGGACGTAAACCAAATGCTACTCTCGAAGGAGTTCTTCTACCCTCAAGGAGTTACGTCACCTTCTTTATACAAACTTTGGTAAGTAAATTGAAAGAGTTTTATTATTTCTTATCATTTAATGGTTTAGAATGAATATTCGACATGCAGACTTCACTCACCCTATGCCTGACATGCGCCAAGTTATTCTTGGCAAAAATTTTCGGCATCTGTGTGTCTCGTATACACCCATCCAGTGCCAGAGAAGTTAAAAGACACAAGCTTACTGACATGAAGTAAGTTTAGGCTTACCAACCTAATGGGAACCTGAAATTGTGTTGTACAGTTTATGAATGAATATTCGACATGCAGACTTCACTCACCCCATTCCTGACATACGCCAAGTTATTCTTGGACATACTTTTCGGCATCTGTGTGTCTCGTATACACCTATCCAGTGCCAGAGAAGTTAAAAGACACAAGCTTACTGACATGAAGTAAGTTTAGGCTTATCAACCTAATTGAAACCGAAATTGTGTTATTTGCAACATTGCAGCTTTATAATGTGTAATATCTAATTTAAATTAAAATCAGACTTCTGAATTTATGGTTAATGACCAAATAAAAAGACATTTATCGGAGCTGCAGAGGATGTTTATGAAGTCCATTTCTGAATAAGTTCAGTGTCATTTTTAGAAAGTTCACTTTAAGTACCTAATGATCGCAACTTTACACATATTTGAGTGTTCGATAAGGCTTTTTCTAGCTAATTAATTACAGCCATTAAGTAGTAAGAGAAAGATTTAACCCCAATACAAAGGAAAATATCAGTTTTGATAGTCTATAGTTTAGATCGTAAGTTCCCCTGAAAGTGTGAATATGGAATCATTTATCTAATCGAATCAGGTAAACCGAAGGCGTGCTTGTTGGTGACTTTCACTCTCGCTTCCTAGAAGTTGCACTGGAACTTACGTTGGCTGCCTAATACCTAAAGCAGATTTCTCGAAATTCAGAAGAAGATAACAATAGAATACAAACATACATCTGCTTATGATGAAAGAAAAACACGAGATGATAGTCATTTCTTTTGAGACCTAGCATCAAGTAGCAATGTTATAAAGTAGAAATGAAATAATTTGCGTTATTAACGTGATTTATTAATCTGAAACATAAACGTCATAAATTTTCACCAGATTTTCTGTTACCTTTTTCTTTTGTACTTTTCCCTTTGTTTGAGTGTTCCGATAATTAGCACTTATAGCTTGTGCTTCATGGGTGGCGATCCTTTGGGAATTGGAGGATATATCTCCCACGTGCACTATATCCACACCACCCCCCATGAAATCAACCCGGCCGATTCGAAAATCATGTAAAGACTTACAATAGGCCTATTTACTATTTAGGACATGCTTCTGACAGTTGTCATAGTATGCCTGTTTACTATTTAGGAGATACTTCTGACAGTTGTCATAGTGTCACGTTGCAAAGCCTGGAAAGAGCCAGTTCGGGTGATCTCAGGGGTATGCTCCGTGTGTACACTCCGCGTCAACTGATTGTGACGCTTCTCTTAGATAGTGTCACTGTCTATACAATTAACCCTCTCCCTTCCCCCTCCCCACACTTTCAAAGACGGATCGCCGCCCATGAAGAGCATAATAAAGCACAACCATTCCTAAAACGTTCATCAGTCAGGTTCCCGTAGTAGCCAAGCTATGACTCTCACCTACTCCAATGTAGTACCTGTTTGTTTGATTTCCTCTTCAGAATCGTTAGCAGAGCTTGTTGTACACCCAATGCCATTTAAAGTTCATCTGAAGTTCATAAGCCACTCCCACATTTGTGGTCGCTTAGCGTCGTAAAGCAACTGTCCTTCAAGGCCTGAATTATTATTAAGTTCAGCAAAACAAAAGTCTTTGTAACTGCATCATGGAGCTCCAGGGGAATTTCCCAGCAAACTGAGCCGTAAAACCTCATCTAACTAGCTAACTAACTAATCAAGCTCCATCACGGGGAAGGGGGAACAATATGTCTGAACACACCACACCATGTTGGAAGCTTAGTGCCTCCGAAACATTTACGAAAGGACCCAGACAGTTTTCTCTACTTCAATGTTCTTTACTCATCGACATCCAATGTCATTAACATCACGATTTCTTCGGGCCTATAACGATTTTAAAGTTCAACATGGTGGTATTTCTTTTAAAACAAATGAAGTTATTCTCCTTACGTAACTTGCCGCAACTTTGCGGTATTCGGTATACATGAACAAATACACTACGGCATTGGCCCAACTGTTGGAGTAAGCAGGGTAATAAACGAAGAACTCTGCCACCTCTGAAATGTCTCTCTCCTGGTCAATCCAGTAATGTGTAATTTCTACTATTGCAGGAAGCCAGCATAAGTAATATACTACGTTTATTGTAATGAATACACGAATAGTCTTAAAATCTTCCGGTGAAATCATTCCAGAAAGGGAAAAGGTGGTGGAAACTTGTATGTCTGTTTGGTGTCTCATAAACTGTCGAAGTCTTCGTTTGTGTCCTATAATTTCTTTGAGAAGATAAGCGTTTACAAAGAAAACTGAAATCATGTAAAGTGCTGCTATGCTTAACCCAGCACCCAGCATTACACTATGGGTATGTGTTTCAAACCGTATACGACAGAAGCGGGAATTGTTATGAAAATACAGTCCGTCAAATGGTTTCGTACCCCAAGAAGTACATGCTGATTCAAAAAACGCCAATAAAGTTACCACAAGAATCACACCGTACACACGTTTGCACTGCACTATTGAAGGGTATCGCACAGGAAACCTGATGGCTATAAATCGATCAAGGCTAACAAGACCGATAAGAAACATCGACACAACGGAAAAGAATACCAGCCATGGATAAATATACCTACAGAAACCATCCCAATGTGATGGAATATCAGAAAGCACATACATATACTCTACATTTATCACCAATAATCCTGTGAAGAAATCCACTCCAGCCAACACGCGGAGAAGGAGTCGGTTAACTTGTTTGAATCCGCAATTGTGGTTCCATAGGACCAAAGTATTGAACGCATTGAACACAACACTCATCAGTCCACAGACAGTAACTGCAAAAAGTCTAACAGTTTTAAATGCGAGTACACCTTCCTCTGCCATCTTAGAAACGTCTTGAATGAAAACGTTTGAAACTGTCAGTAAAACTTTGTTCGTTTTTAGTAGTTCACTTCCGTGTACTAGGTTTAAAAGTAACTTTTTGCAGTATAGAAACTAGGATATAAGAACCTGAAAAAATACAATTTAAATGTAACTTCCGTGTTGGTTTCAAAGGAACTTCTTGCAGTATAGAAACTAGATTACAAGAACCTAAAAATCACGATCTAATTGAAATGTAACTTTGTGTCCATGGACAGAAAAAATCACACTTTGAATGAGAAACTTCCCCTGCACACTCACCTTTAATGAAAGTGTTACTGTTGACAGATCATATAGACATGTTGCATCGAAAGGTAATATCGTAGCTGGCACTTTGACAGGTTACCCTCATACTATGTAACAAATATGTACGCTACTTCCTCTTTTGATGTGCTATTAGTATTGATATTACTATTATTTCACCGGTGCTTACACAGTGCAAAATCCCATGGTTCAATGCACTTTACAATGAAAATGCATATAAAGAACACTACACAAACTTTTGCTTAAAATAGTTGGTTGGTTGGTTGGTTGGTTGGTTGGTTGGTTGGTTGGTTGGTTGGTTGGTTGGTTGGTTGGTTGGTTGGTT
>WURT03141936.1:2791-17992 GCA_009936505.3 Holothuria glaberrima | reverse complement strand
ATGTCCAGTCTGTTACCCATGCAGATCAAAATTTCTTTGGGATAAGTGCATTTTGGGGCCAGCAAGGAGGGTGAGAGGGGTCCATCCTTTTCTGTTGATGATATGATGGCCTGTTTGTTTGTCAATGTGTGTTACTTTGCCTTGAGGGTGGTAAATCTATTTCACTCCTACCTACTCATCTACTTTATGGATACTTCTGCGAAGAGCCATTGGAAAGGTGTCAGAACTGCCCATCATTCACAGAGATACTTCAGCAAACTGGTTGGAGATGATCCATATAAAGAATCCAGACTCAAGAGGGTTCTTGCTTCCTTATCTATAACTAGAGCAGGTACATGTTTGCCCTGCTGGCAGTTTTTCAATACTACATGTGCTTCCTGGCCTGGAGTGGTTAAAGAAGCATGTACTCATGGCCACAGCTTTCATACTTTGAATTAAGCCAAGCCATCTGTGCTTCTCATGGTGAAAGTGGTCCACTTGTTTTAAGCACTCATGGTTAGCAGCTCTAAAGCTGCTCTTGAGACCCTGGTATGGAGTGAAAAAAACTGTTGCAATTAGTTGAAGTCTTGCTCCTAACTTCTTGGAGGCAGAAACCACAATAGGCTCTCTCTGGTTTTGATGATAAAAGAAACCTATGCATTCATGCTGGTGTATGTTTGGATATACATGTATGAGTATGCTTTTGTTTGTGCATATGCATGTCATACATAGCTTGTAAACATAGATGTACCATATTGAGAGGAAGATCCCTGAAGTCAAAGGTCATCTGAGGTCACTGGGGTCAAACTCTGAAAACCACATTAAAGCAATATCTCAAGTAGGGAAAGTTTCACTGTTGTCATACATGTTAGAATGTATTTACATGCCTAGTATGGGAATATGGGAACTATCCATGTGGGGTACCTGCAGGTCAAAGTCTGAATATCTTGTTTAAAATCTGATATCTCAGGGGTAGGGATCATAGATATACTGTACATTTTATACCTTTTGTGTGGATACACTATATTGATCAATGTAGTGGTCCATGACGTGTGTTAGGAGCTATAAACCTTATACCAAATAGAAAGAGGGCGCTTCAGAACTGCATTCTGGGAAGGATTATTCCAAGAACAGATGACTGTAGTAGATCGTCACCATGGAGAAGGTTGGTCGTCACAATGCTCAAGCTTGCCGGTCTGGAATTATCTTTCCCATGGTACTTCACGATCTGCTATTTGGCATACGGTCTATGGTTACACGTCTTGTGAAGTGACTTTATCGATTGTTTGAAACAATTCATGTTTTGCATTCTGGTTTCACAATGAAGGCAGGCTCACCTGTGTTTAAGGGACTGTGGAGGACAATTTGTGCTACTCATGTCTGGAACGTTCCCAGAGGAGGGGATGATTAGTGAATCAGAAGCTTGGGAGGTGCCTTGTGTGGTTTCTACCATTGTATTCAAGAAAAGGTCTTCTAATATCACCTATATTTCACTCTCTGTCATTTAGGCTATAATCCCCTTGCCTACGTAGCAGACTGTACGGCATATTCCTTGTTCAGTCATATCCCCACAGTCTGCCAAAGTGAACACAAAACAAATTCTTTTGGATATTCATAGGAATCTGTGGCCTCGAGACTGGTTGAATGTTATTGAATTTTCACAAGAAGGCAACATCTGGTTCTGTTTACATCATGCGGTAGCCTATGCCACCCTCAGAGTTGGTATGTTATTGTAATACTGACTCCCTGGTAGTACCCATTGCATAGGTGGTTATGCAACACAGAAATGATAGGACTTTTTATGTTTCAGTCTAGGCCTTCAGTTTACGACTCACTCAAAAACACTAGTATGAATTATGAGAGAGACCATGTATAAGTAATATAATGGTAATGAAGTTTGCGTCCAAATTGGACGCAGTCCTCTTCGCTTTGGTGGACGGTGGTTTGGGAAGCTGAGAAGCTGAGCAAACCGAGTCTGCTCCGTGGGGTAATGATTCCCATGCTTATTTATCAGTTTTTGTGAGGTAAAATATATGTACCTGACTGTTAGCTTTGGCTGCCACCATGTTTTACTGTCCAAGATAGATTTAAAATAAACTTTCAGCACAGTGAGAGTAATTCAGTTGTTGTTTTATACCAGTAAAGGTTAAATGGTATTTCCTATTGATATACCACACTTTGAGTTGTCAAAATCAAAAATTTTAATATCAGGATACTCAGGATAGGTTTGCCTGACATGAACCTTTCTTGTGCCTGTGATTGTTGAGGTACTGTAAGAGTAAAGTTGATTAGTTTTGAGTATTTTTGAAATGTGTTTTGGTGTTATTGACTTTTTAATCTGGAGTGGAATAAGAAAGCTATTCAAGGATAGGGGTAGGCTTTGAGAATCAATCAAGATTGGTGGTTGATGAAACCATATGATGTACTGAAAGGAGTTGTTTTGATTTGATAAAAAAGCAGTGTTTTGAGCATGCATGTGGATAAATTTGAAATGAAATTAGATCCATGAATACTCTATGCACAGATGAGACAAATGGAGGAAATTTAGATTAGTTTTGCCTTTTGTGAGATGGTTTCCGATTGGAAATGTGAATATGTAAACTTATGAACAATTGGGGGAACTTTACTGTAAGAAATCAGATTGCCAATTGCAGATAAATACGTTCTTGTGCCCCTTTTCAATAAAATCCAAATGTTTGTGTCGAAGAAAAGAAAGATAGGTGTATGTGAAGGAATCATATCAGGTGCAGATGGCCACTTCAGCAGATTAGTGATAATGAGAAGGAAACAGGAAAATTATTGCAATCTTATATTCATAAATCTTAGGTAACCGAGGCAATCTTACATACACACTAGCTTTAGGAGGAGTGATTCATTGAGGTAGGATGCATTCCAAATCTATTATGGCTGATGTGGTACTGTTTAGCGGGAAATTTCCTCGAGGATAATTTTTTGTGATTCTGTACCTTGTACACATATTTGTGGAGTGAAGAATTCACTGTTGCATCAACCAGCATAGTTTTGTACATAGTAACGGAAGTATTTTCGCCGGTCTTAAATTCGCGATTAGTTACTTGGTCGCGAAAAGCACAAAAATTTTACCCCCGTGAAAATTGCCCCTATACAGTAGTAATGGTATGACATAATAGATAAAAACAAAACAGCAAATGAGAACCTGCTTAATTGTTGAAGATTAACAGGCTGATGTCACCCTGAAATAATACCTGATGTCTCCCTGAACTAATACCCACACATAACCTAGTAGATAAAACACAACCTCAAATAATCCTTAGGACCTATGACAAAGTACCCCATAATAAAAACACCTGGAGGAATCTTCAAAGTTTCTACTTTGTAATGCATCTCCAGTATTTGTTTCACAAAGTCCATGTTTAGTTTACTCAGAACATTTTGAACCATTTCATTGAAATATTCAGTGATACAGATAGTGCTCTGATCCCCAAAATGCAGACCCCTTGGGTCATCTCTGGAGTTCCCCTGTTGAAGCACTGCACCCTTGCAGAAGATGCCACTTTTCTTGTCTGAGGTAGGTTTAAGTCAGACCTCAAGCAATACTGATTCAGTGGGCAAATTTCAGCAACAAAGCCTAGGGGTAGACCCATAGAGCCAAATGTAATATGAAGTCTTAGAGCTGGGTGATGTTGGGTAAGGGTGCAAGTGCAGGAATGTCAAATTGCTACCTATTGCCATGTTTACTTGTAGTCATTAAGGCTGTAATTGTGTGGGCAGTTCTGATAACATATTTGTGGAAAAATGCGGAGTTGATTTAGAGGAAGCTGTGTTTCAATTCCACAGCATTAAGAGATTAAAGGGGGTATGCAATGCTAGGGACAGGTATACTTCTACTATCCAGTACATTCTAGCCCATTATTAACTATAGTAGATAGCCATGTATGTACCTTTGTCTATCGCCTGTCATTGATAATAAGTCATACAAATACAGTCGGTGTGGTCAGCGGGGGTTTAAGTCGACTCAATGCAATGAATTATGCATTTATAAACACCTGATGTACTGTATGGCTCGGCTTTTGTGACATATAAAGTGCATCCGGGATATGAGCTGTTCATGTCATGATTAGGAAATTCACTTTGCAGACATTATGTTTCCCTTTGCTTAATCTATCAGTATTATTGCAAAGTGCTGAAAGTTAAACTCACCAACAGTTTGAAAAAAAAAAAAAAAAATGTGAAAGCTTGTAGCCAATCTCATGATATGAAGCTTCCTGTGGAACTGGCATATGATTGTAATGAAACTCAAAAGATAAGTGGACAACTGTCAAGGACCTTAGAGGAATGGCCCTCATGAGTATTTTTTCTCGAATCAAAATATGTGTAATTTTAAATACATAAACTTTGGATTGTTTCTGAAAAAGTATTTGAAGTACCTTAACTTTTTAAATTTTTTTCCAATTTATTAGGGAGGGCTAACATTACTGCACCTTCAAAGGGGCTGTTTCTGCCTCATGAGTTTGTTAAGCTGTTGTGACAACCAGTTTGAACCAGTCCCTGCACTGATACCTACTGATACCTTAGTATTAATTACTGTAATGTCACTTGAACCAACACAATAAAGGTCAAACTCAAACACTTCCGTCCTTGTTATCTTCATGTTTTAGGAAGAAAAAGAGTGATTTTCAGATCAAGATGAGAAACTTGAAGATTAGATATCCATTTTCCATCCTTTGCTGGTGGTTTTGTTTGTTTTTCAGATCCTTTTCCTTGTCCAAATTTCTTCCATTAATAGAAAACTTGTTACCTCCTAGCTTTGGTCACAAAACTCACCAGAGTCCTTAAAGGGGAAATGCAGTCACCTCAAAATGTATTAGTGTAGTAGACTATCCTATTTCATTAATGACTCTTGAGAATCATGTGACTCACTCAGTTGTGAAGTTTATGAGGAACAAGTGCTTGGTTTACCATGAATATGCAATATTCATGTCCTAAAGCATCATGAAAGATATTTGGAAGAGAAATAAGAGGAAATTTGTGACATTTATGTGTCATTTAAAATAAGTTTGGGGTGACTGGTTTTGCTCTTTTAATCAGCACAAGCTTGACAGGTGTTGAAGTTTTTTTTTTTTTTCATCTTCATAGACCAATAGGTTTGAATGGATGTGACACAGAAGGCAGTTTGTAATGTTTTGAACAAAAACAAAAGAAAGAAAAACGAATGAAAGAGAAAGAATAGTAGTTGAGTATTCCCATAAGGAAGTATTTGACAGTTGCAACATGAACCTTTTGTGAAAGTACCCCCATGAATCAATACATATCTACATTAAGAAAACAACCATATTTTTATTCCAAAGAGAATTAACCATTTTGAAATTTATACCTTGTTGACATTTGGTTTTTGAGTCAGATTAGGTATCTGCTAAGTATTATAAACTCTCTGATCAGACAAAGGATTGTTTAAGTATGTCCCACCCACCCTCTAATTTTTGTTTTTTCTTTTTGAAAGAAAATCTAATTTAAAGAAAATCTATGCTCAGGGGCATTGTCTGGGAAGCTATCTGAAGCTATCTGAGCTGCTTGTAAAGGAATTTACAAAATGAAAGATAAAACTGCTTCGTACAATATCTGCTGAAAACATTGTAGAAGTTTGAAAATGTTAATTCGGGCATTTGGTGAATGCCGATACTAATAACAGCCAAACAGCAGTGTGCTGTATGCTTAATAGTCTTGGGATGATCATGTTCTTTACTTTTCATTCTGGGAAATACCATGTATCAGCATAAATGTGAGTGATACTATTAAATCTAAAACAATTTGAAAGGGAAAACATACTTTTTGGCATGGATACTTAAATCAAGGTGGAAAATGTCAATTATATTAATTGCATATTTCACCATTGGTACTGTCGGAAAACTTCAGAAGCGCTGTTCTTGAACTCTTTAAGAGAGGGGTGTGCTTGTACTCATAAACTAGAGACATTACATCTTGTACTCATACTCATGACATGGTCAGTACTACACGAGTCACACTATGATTTTGTACCAAGTTCTAATTATGTGAAAGTCCTGAAATCTATGGCAGGTGATATTGTTTAAAATGAAGTTCCTGTGCTGTGTTTAATAAAATAGTCATCTTGCTAGTGGTCTTGATGGGGGAATCTCACTAGCCACACTTTTCTGTCCCAAGGCATAGACTGAAAGTTTGGGTCTGGATTAGGGTAAGATTTAGAATGAAGGATAGGACTGAGATAGGGATTAGCCTAGGGTGGGATTAGGGTTAGCATTATGGTTCGAGTTAGGATCTTTCATGTAGTGAACCTTCAGTCAGTACCCTGCCCACCCCTGGTAGTGTTTTCCAGTAGGTAGAGCTATCCCAACCCCCAGAAAATACCCTTTCATTCTTTTGGACTATACATTTATGAGATCATTGGCCAAACTCATACTCAAGGAAGGCCAATTCCAAAGTGACAGCCATAAACAGTTGCAGCTATTATAGAGGCTTGACTAGTGCCTCATCGTACATGTTAAAATGTTAACTAATAGCCTAGACTGCTTAGGCCATGTTTAAAGCCTACATTTATCATGAACTTATACACATCATTGTAAACAATACCTATCGGACAGTAGTCTAGTATCAGGAAGTAGCTCAGCTGGCAAGAAGGGATAGGGGAAGATCTGCATAACATGTTTTTTGTCTCTTAAAACTTAAAAGACAAAAAAAAAAATTATTTTACCTCCTCCCCCTCCCGGGGGGAAAAGGAAATATCCCACTCCCCTTGGAAGTTATCTTATTCCTTAGTACTCTTTCTCTTGTTACATGCTTTTTCTGTAAGTGTTGCCACTTGAGTTACAGATCCTTGGTCGAACCAGGGAGTTGTTATTTGGAATGAGATACATGCTTTGAAGCGAGTTTGACACTGCCAAGGCCACACAGTAATCTGTCTCTTATATCTTTCTTGGCATTTCTATAGGACTTACACTGGATTAAGTAGTTCATACAAAAGAGATTTTTGTCTACTGCTAAAGCATTACCAGTCGCTAGGAAATAAAAAATTATTGCATGTTTGGACTGTACTCTTTGACGCGGATGTGAGTATATTGTACCAATAAGGTTTTACGTATAAATATGAACATGATTCTATACTGTCTGGTATTTCTGGAAACTTCCAGAAACTTTGGAGATTGTTGTAACAAAAATAAGTCTTCTCCCTCTTCGGCTCATTTGCATGAGGTTCGTTCTGTAGGAAGGGGCAAACCTCATTGGCTTATAATTTCAATTAAACACTCATTTCTTGTTTTGAAGCACCTGCCCCTAAATTGGTGGCGGTTTCAACCATACATCGAAGCGTCGTTTCTGAGGTCAATTATGACAGGATTACTAGACGTGAATGATGTTGCTAGCATATTGATATCAAATTGAAGCCATTGAATAAAAGGAAAATTCCCCTTTTAGCAGAATGCATAGCTTATCATCGATTATCTTCTCAGGATAAAGTGGGTCTTCGGGTATTAGCATAAATTTAAACTTTCCGTTTAACCTCCTTCCAAATAACAACTCCCTGGTCAGACCACTATGGTCAGCCTCCTGTTACAAAACAACCATAGCTGGACAAACCAAATTTAACCTTTGAGGTCACAGACAGAAAGACTCCTGAGGTCTCTATAGTTAAAAAGGCTTAAAAGCAAACTCAGTTCTGATTTAGTTTGTGCTGTCAATGTATTAATGAATGTACGTTGATCAACTTTGTCATACTTGTGTGTTCTTCTTGTAATGGTACAGGTACAAGCGTTTACATGAAAATTATGCACTTGCAGATCCTATCTTCCCACATGTGATGAAAAAATGTTATTGAAGTTGGCGGTGAGGAAGGAGAGGAAGAGGAGGGGTTGATGAGAAGCGTATTTTTAGTGTGGGTTTGTTGTCGTAAATGTACAATTTTGAAAGCTGTTGTTTTATAAAGGGAAGTATTACCTTCTGGCAATATTTTTCTCCCCTGGTGGTTTGATTACATGTAAAAGCATTTGTCTTCTTGTTAGATCCACTCAATGATTTGCTAGTGATTAACTTCCTTCTCATTAAATCCCAGGACTCATCCGTGAATGAAGTACAATATTGTTTAATCAAACATACTGTCATTTCAACTCTCGTTTTACGTTGGTTACATTAATTAGGAACTTTTTTATGCGAAAAAAAAAATGTGCAGTTCAGAGTTTTAACACATTTTTGCTGGATTATGTGAAAAAAAAAAAAAAAAACAAGTGCAGCATGTCAGAAATTATTCACATCAAACTCAGTGTATTTGTCAATTTTGTGAAGGATGTTTTTTTGAGCTCAGTCAATGCAGCCTTTTCAAATTACTCTTTTAATTGGATCTTCCTGTGTTTTAATAAAGTTCTCATCTGTTAATATGAGTCTTTGGTATGGCAACAGGTAATTAATCTTCTTGAGAAGTTGTTATGCAAGAGATAGTTTGTCTCTCATTGTATAAAGGCATGTTTTTTGGAGTCATGCGGAGAATGCCTTGTTTATTCTGTGATTCCGTGCTGTCAAAGTGGTAGCTAGATTTTGGTTCATTGGGATGATGGAGACCATTGCAGGCCCATCACTTGGAGAGATGAGTTAATGAGCAAAGGAAATGGGGCAAAAGACTTGTACTATCATAGACAAAGAGGATATGTAGTCCTGACATATTGACAACTGTGAATTGGAGTGTGGCCATGTGCATTTTACATCAGTCAGTTGTCTCCAGTGACGATACGTTCTTCCTGGAAATATGTTTTCTGTGATTTTGTCAGTGAAGTGACAACATTAACAGCTTGAGATATTTAATCTACAGAGTAATATTACATCAGAACTCTGGTAATAATGATTGCTATTGATGGTCTTGTCATTGGGGAACTCATATCAATGGCAGTGTGGATGAACTCAACTCTCTTTAAGCCAAGAACTTTATAAGACTTGGCAAATAGTATGTGGTTATTTAATTACCAGTTTATTTTTGCAGAAGGAATCCTTTCCTCCTAATGATAATTTGTCTTCTTTGAAGTGGATTTGTTGACACATATATTGAAAATGGTTATGATCATGTGACCACAAGTAAATGAATGATGGATATGAGCCTTGGTTAATACAAAGTAATGTCAATCCTCTACCATAATATTCATTTGAATGTCTATCCAGAAGTTTTTAAAAAACTTTTAAAAAACATTTTGCCCATCAAGCATTCATTCATTCATTTTATTGCCATTGTATGTCACTTTTTGCTCTGTGAGCAACTGATCATGATGTAAACTATTTGTGCATGTGTTTTGCCCGATGGCTAGGCTATGGTAAGACAAGTGCTGACATCACATGAAACACCTTTGTTGTTGTAATTAAATGTGTAAACTTCACTGGTAAGGTTTAAAATTATGCAAGTTTTATGTAACTGTCAGCCTTCTTTATGCATATAATATCTTGAAAGTGTGCTGTTTGTGCAAATTAAAAGCCTTCTTGCAAACTCGGGGGAACATATATGTCACTGGAGGTAGAGTAGTATGTTAGGTTTCAAGTGCTGTGTGTAGTATTTTTACGTTGATTGATAGCTTCATCAGTAATCAGTGAATGTCCTCAATTTAAATACTAAAATTATTTATACTACACAGTTTTGCATTTCTGCAAGATTTTGATGAGCTCCCATGTGCTACAAAATGCAGTGTGATAGCTGAAATTAATTATTTCCTTGTTTCTAATGAGGTAGAGCGTAGTAAGTATCACTTTTCATGTGTGCTTACTCCTTGCTCTATCTATTATGCATTATTCCCAAGTTTAATGAGATGCATGTTTTAAAACTGTGCTCCCAGTGTCCACAATATTGGGTAGTACCTTGACCTCAATGTCCTCTCACTTCAGACATGCTATACAAGCCTCACAGACAGATCTTGAACTTTACATCTAGGTCAAGGTGCTCAAATTATTTGCTTGGATATTATACTAGGGAGTGTTTCTAGCAGATCAAAAGGCAGATTTATTCAAAATTGTACTAGTAATGTAAGTCTGTCGGATACAAGGAATACTGATGTGTATTGTGAAATTCTTTGGAATTATTAGCATCAGATGTGTTCATCCTTAATGCTGAGGCACACCAAAATGTTTTTCCACACTTTAATATAACTCACTTCGGAATTAAGCAATATTTGAAATTCTCAAGTTCGAAGTTTTAGTTGGTAGATTCTTTGGTAAGTCTGTGAGAAATTTGTGCATATAGTTTGTTGCATTTCTGTGGAAGTCATCATACACACTCCCAGACAAATTGAAAGTTACCTTAATTTCTTAGCAGTAGGATAAGTATAGCCTGTAGTATACTGGCCAAGCTTGATCTTAAAAAGCATTCACTCTACTTAGTACTGCAATGGATGAATTTTAAAACAATTTGTTTAATGATGTATGTCATGTTTGTCTTTTCAGCTCGGCCACGGTCCAGAGATGAACTGGATGGTCCAAGGGGTCCTCTTCCATCACAACTCAGCACAGGGACAGCAAGCAGTACCATTCTTCAAAAGCAGTATTCAAATAAAATCATTAGGCAGAGGAGTAAGAGACAGTCTGTGGCCAAGATGGGCTGGGAAGTCATCAGGCAATCTGTTCGTGTATGTTTAGACTAAAACTCTACATGGCAAACTTAAAGGGAATTTTGCATTTGTTTTACAGGAAACTTTCATATTTTTTAAACTAATATTAGTTGTTACAGAATGGTAGACAATTCAAAATAAGGCAGTACGATAGCTTTCTTTTCAAGAAATAAGGCTCTCACATTAAGAAATTTGGTTATTTGAGGCATAAATAGAAATAGTTTGTTCACCCAAACTTTCATAAAATTTAAAAAGATGCAACACCCGTTACTCTTGTAATGCATACTATTTTGAGGAGATAAAACTATTGCTAGAGTTTATTGATGAAACTGAACGGTTAAGTATTCAAGATTCTTTCTTTGCCATGTTGCTGCTCTTTAAAATGCAACATTTCCCTTTAAGTTTAATCTGGCTACATCTGTTATGTTCAGTATGCAACTTCCGTTACCCTCCAATGAGGCAGAGCACTTCATTCAAAGATAGCTCACAGAACCCATTAATGTATTCTGAGCCAAAAGGTATTATAGTCATCTGTGTCATGCTTTGATATGTTTCGAAAATTGCTTGATATTTTCCTCTGAAAATTTTTCTAGTCAGTCTGTATTGCATTACAAGCAGGAAGTTGCTACTTGCACTCACTCCATAGTAGGCCTTCAAGCAAGAACTTGTCATGTGCACTAACTGTACCCATAGACTACCAACACTACTTGGCATGCATGTTGCCACACTGTGGTACATCGGTAGCCTTTTGAACCACCGAGTTAGTTCAGCAGATGTTTATGATGTATAGTGGCAAATGTTGTCACTGGGAGCTTACAGCAAAGACCACATATTTTGCACGATAGAGCTGTGATAAAAATAGCAGTTATTATCGATTCTAAACTTTGTATGCAAACATGCATTGAAAAGATTTCCCAGAAACCTGTCAGAGTAATTGCCTGTGCTTCAATGCCAGAGGAGCTGCGGCCCCTGGCAGGTATGCCAAATACTTTTTGTAAATAAAACTGACAAGCTTTCACTTGAAAGGTGTTAAACATTTCCAATGACACTTTTGTCACACTCATCTCTGAATGGATCAGGCAGACTGTCTAAGAACTCATTTTTATCCTAAACTGTACCCCCTCTCAATAACTGTAAATCAGGGGTAGGGTTCTTCCTACAGTGAATTAGAATTGTGGTAAAAATCCTTTAAAAAAGTTCATTTCACTCTTGTATTTCCCAGTGAAACATACTTCCGTCATTGAAGTGGTTTTCGGGTTGGGGTACATTTATACTTTACTTCTTTACAATCAAGATACAAGCCCATCCTCAATGTCCTTTATGTCGAGTCATGTTTGAATGTTAAGTGCTTTGTTAGTCAGAGTGCGTCACCTTCCTGGGACAGGCAGAAGTGTCATCCTTAATAATGCACACTGTTTAACCCAGGAATTCAATTTTTACTACTTCTAGCATATTAAAGACTCTGTGTGTGTGTGTGGTAATTCTTAAGTCCGTTTGTAAGCATACCTCCAAATTCGTTTTATATCAGACCCCTAGCTCCATTGAAAAGGGGGGAAGGATGGTGAATGACTAACAGGGCACATGTATGCATGCAAAATGCTGTACTCCTTTCTTAGAAGCCAGAATGGCAAGCACATTTTTGATTACTTTCAAGTGTCAACTCAGTGACTGCATGTAATTCTATGCTACATAGCAGTACTACTGTAGATTAGTAATAGTATTTACAAATTGTTTGTCTACATTATATGCTTTCTATAAGGATTAAATAAAACACTAAAACCATACAGAAAGACATTCAAAATTTAAAGGGAAAATGCAGTCACCCCAATCAGAGGTAGAATGCCCCATCACTGTATCTCATGAATGGCTTATTTTGATCATATGACAATATTTTTGTTAGTGATTTGTGAAATTCAAGGAGAATTTCTCCTCGCTTTACCTATTATTTGTAATAGTTATGTTCAAAACGTCTTCAGAGGTAAAGAGATTTGCAAGAGTTTGCTGATTTTTCAAAGCAAATTTTGGGGTGGCTGCCTACTGCCTTTAAAGACAAGGGCCACCCACTATGCATTTACATTGTTTTACTTACTAAGTTTTATTGAGTTTAAGTATTCAACTCCACATCATATTTAGGCAGTGTAATGTGTCGATAAAACCCATGTTGGGATTTAAGTTGGGATAAAAGAAGGATTGGGTTGGATGGTAGGGATGTCTTTCAATGTATTTGTTATAGTTATTCAGTTTCTGTTGTTGATATGCAGCCATACTCATGTTGTATGTAATAACTTGTATCCTTCTCCAATTCTCCATAATCTAAATCTACAAAACAAACAATTATGCAGTTCTGGGGAATCAAATTAATTTTATTTTCTAATTTTGTAGCAGAACCGATCTCTGTTAAGGAGCAGTCAGACCCCAACCTCTCGTCCACCTCTTGTACACAGTAGGAGTTTTGCTCCAGCTAGCCTTATAGCGGATACCTACGACGATGAGGATGAGATTGATTCTGCTCATTTCTTCTCCCCTGGTGTTGTAAGTATTTGTTTCACAAGCGCATCTCACTCCTTCTTATTCCTAATTGATTAGTTATGATAATAATTTCCATAACGTTAAATTGGTTCAGATAGTCCCCTTTAGGTATATACGAACATGCATTTGGTTTTTGTGAGAAAATTAAACAGTTGAACTGATTGAAATTTTTGTTTACATAAATGCAGCTATTTTTTAGCCCTATTTTTTTTCACTGATTAAAAAAAATTGCAATTAGCCAATGGCGGACCAGAATCTTGTCAACAAGCTGCGAGGTAATGATGACCTTGAAATGTTTTTCACAGACAGTCTGGAAACAAAATGTGTTGGGTGTGTTGCATGGGTCTCATGAAAGGGTCAATACGATATTTTCTTTAGAAAATGAGGTGAAAAGTAATTGGTAATGTTTCTGAAGTATTTCTTTATCATTTCACTGGGTTTAGCATATTTTATGCCAGATAACTGCCTTTGTGGGTTTGTGGCACGTATGTGAATGCCAATATGTGCAACACAACACTCACAGGTCATGAATGTATACCGTTAGGCTACACTGCAATCAGCATAAACTTACTGTATGGTAAATTAATAAAATAATAACAATATAAAAGTTCTTAAAATGCCTTACACAAGAAGTCTCAAAGCGCTGAAAACTATACAACAGGCAGTCAGTAGGACAAAGTAAACAAATGTGTTTTTTTTATATCAAAGAAAACCTCTTATAAATGAATTTTGGTTATTATGGATCTGATTATGTCAGTTGTCCCTTTTTTCAATACCATCAAAGCCCAGGTGAGAGAAAACAGGACTCTGATATATATATTTTGAGCAACTTTTATGATAAACCTTTTCAACAGCACATTATTTGAAAGTTGAATGTGAACTGCATCATATGGGTGGGACCAGGCTTTAGTGGTAACATGTGCCATAGTAGTACTATCAAGTGAGTATATGGTTGTATGAACTTAGAAGTGTGGTACTGAGGTGCTGTTCTGGCTGCTATGAATGTTATAGTGATTATATTCTCCTAGAGGTATAACAGGAGCTGATTCATCTTCATGGGTGATATTTTAACTTTAATACTTAATCTTGACGTTGGTTAAATTATCAATTCTTGGAAACTGTTTGCAAACGTAAGATACTTCCTTCATTCTCGGAATATATATTAGCACTGGAAATGTACTTCAGAGCTGCCCCCACGAGCACATTTTGTTGAGTGTGTTGTCAGGTTTGGTATAACATTAGTGTCCTGTGGGTTGGTTTGTGTGGTAGCTGTGTTGAAGAGGGAGGGAGGAGGAATTCTAGGGCAACTCCACCTGTTTGGTTATGACCCCTGTTCCCCCCCCCCCTACTGTGATACAAGGAATCACCCTTTTTTCTTCAGTTTAAGAAGCATCTGTAAGTATGGTAGGGTGAAGGGTATAAGACCATTACACATTTCATAAGTGTAAAAATGATGATCATTTTTCCCCAAATCATCATTTTGCACACTTTTTAAAGCAGGCATTGGGGGGGGGGGGATTTGAAAAAAGATTACACAGGTTAGTAGGAGGTAAGTATCAGGACTCATAGATTCCCAATCCAGGGAGTTTTGGGGAATCTGTAGTACTCAAGTGAGAATGCAAAACAAAAAAATGAACGACTTCTACATAATAAGGACCATGTGCCTACTCAAATATTAACTTTTCACTCCCTCCACCTCCCCTTCCTCTCCCAAACATTTGAGCCATTGGCTTCATGTGTTTTTCCTGTTTTACACCTGATTAAGATTGACAAATTTAATGTTAGCATAACATGATCATACAAGATGTAGCAACCCCTTTCCAGATACACAGTAGCAATTATGTAACCCAGAGAGTGGTTCCAAACAGTCTTTTAAGTTAGCTGACTTTTTCAAGTGATTGTTGATACAGAATGCGAACGGTCTTGGCAAACGTATGTATTATTTATATCTTTGTATCTTGAAGGAGACTGAACCCCTCGAGGAATTGTCTTTGTAAAAAAACTACCCTAGTGGAGTATTTAGATTACTAACAAGAAATAAAAAGCATGAAAAAGGAACAAGCGGGAAAATGCGGAGAAGTCTGAATGTGGGAAGTTTAACTTCTCTCGT
>WURT03141915.1:0-11203 GCA_009936505.3 Holothuria glaberrima | reverse complement strand
ACCTACCAAGTTTGAGAATGTTCAGTTTCCCTTCTTGAGATATCGTGTAAACAAGAAGTGTCACAAACACACACACATTCACCCATACACACATGCACATACACACACATACTGTACACATGCCATCATGAGCACATAGGTTTCTCTTTTCATCGAAACCAAAAAAGGGAAAATATAAAAAATTTACCCATATGACAAAAATAGATAAATCCCATACGTGAGAACCATACATATAATACTGGCAAAAGGCAACAATGCCAATTCAAAATGCAGGGAAGACAGGATGATATCACTGGCAGCATACTGCATATAGAGGTATTTCATGTGACGTCACACGCTTGGGATTGCCTGGCATTACTGGGCACAGAACAAATGAAATTTCTGATAGGAAAAGAGGAGAAACATATCCCAGGAAAGTTCAATCAACTATAGGTAAAGGTCACCTCTCATTTCCACACAGCATCATATTGAGATTGCACATCCAACTAGACATCTAATCATCACATAATCCAAAAAGAGTATTTTTACATTGGCAGTCAACTTTTGAAAGAATATTGCAAAGATTCCTGAACCATGCTGGTTGACTTGTTAGTTTTCTGATAGTTAAGCCCCTTTAAAGTCTACTTTGAGATCTGACATCAGACTTAATTTGGATGAAAAAGGCTTCCCTGTCCAATTGAAATGCTTCATTGAACATTACGTGAACCAGGAAAATAATTCACAATATCCTGAACAACTGGCCAGTAAGGAATCATTGCAGCAATAAAGAGAAAAAGAAACTCCTGACGGAGAAGTGAAAGTAAAGAGCGTGAAATATAAAAATACAAGAAGTGTAATCTTAAGTCGTTCGCAAACATCTTCACTAATTGATTCTTTCGTTAAGAGCTATTTTCTGAACTAACAAATGTTTCCTGGTAAAGCTGATTTGTCTGGCAACAAATGGCCTTGAAAACATACTGGCAAGGGCATTAGATGTCTGACAAAAAAAAAATATCATCCTTGAGAACATCTTGGAGAAATGCTGTGTAAGGAGGGTTACAAAAACAGAGGCGGCTACCTTTTTTGTGAAGATGAAATCATATTTTATAATTCAAAAGACTTTCACAGTCCTAAGGATCAACAGATGATGGATTTCCTGCAACTTTGGACCAATTCTATAACTTTGAAATCACGAGATTCTATGATCTTTACTGTCTTGAGCACAAAAGTTAGCGACAGAGAAATGCAAAATACAGTCCTTAACAAAATTCCATGAATTTTCTAAAGGGTGGTGTCATATTATCACCTGTAATTCAATGATCTGTGACCTTTATGTCACTAAGCATCCCACAAATTTTCACAACTTCTCAAGACAAAAGAATAACAAGAATAACTGCATGATGTCATGATTTTTTTTCATTTTTTGGCATAAATTTTGTAACTACATGACTTTCTACGGGTTTCCAAACAACTTTCTGTGTTTTCCATGACCTGTAAAAACCAAATCCATGATTTGCGTCATTTTTGCAAAATTCATTGATTTTTCCATGACAATAGCCTTGTTCCTCCTAGGCAAGGTGCTAATACATGCTTATTAAATTTTGCTAGGATGAGGGCAGTACGCTTCTAAAAAGATGTAAGACAACTTTTTCTTGAAGGTATCATGGAGAACATACAGAACAAAGCAAACGGGACATTTGATTGCTAGGACAATAGCCCAGCTATGCTACTGTGCAAGATAATTCATTTATGCCTTGCAAATGATAATTTGCATATCAAGATTGTGTGGACATTCATATGAGGAAGGACTCTGGGGTGGCAGCCTTCCTGAGAAAAAAAAATTGTCAAACATGTAGTGGTGATATTGCATTTTTGTATAGTTGCAGCTGAAAGCTCACCCTTTCCCTGTGACTCGGTGGAAATATATTTGTTACTTTCCATGCAATTTGAATCAACATTTTTAGGCAAAATTTAGAGTTTACATAGCTATTATCGGTATTATAACAGTGTGTTGTTCACATGTAAGAGGCGAAGACACAGAGTGGAGAAGACAACAGTAATATTAGAGAGTAGTAAAAATTTGCCCGTCATCAACATTGTTTTTGTGTTTATTACTTGGACTTCTCCAGCAAACCTCACCTAGAAATTAAAGTCATCTTGTGGACCTCAAGTATGTTGCTGGTTTTGGGCGGCTGTAGCATTAAAGCCACTCGAACCAGCCTGCACAGAGTTGTGTTGTAGTTTTCTTTATATAGGGAGCATTTCAATAGTAAATTAACTGCATATGCACATGCCAGCTAGGTGGGATTTAATGTAGTATAAAAGGCATCTACAGTATTCCACGTTCAACTTACTAAAAATAACTAAACGAATGGAGAGCTAGAGAGGGATTTCTTCAACCAGCCTCACATCAGTACAGGGAGGAGTGGTAGCCACTCCTGTGGGTGAGTCTCGAGTCTTATTTGGCTTTCTATGTAACTGATTGTTTATTATCCCACAATCTGTCCATTTTTGGGGAAAACTTTACTCAGGATTACACACTATTAAAATAAAAAATTCACCGGTGAACTCGTCGTGACATGTATTTCCATAAACCTTTGTGAATATTAGTTCACAAACTGCAATGCAATTCCACTTAATTTGTTTCCTCTTGAAAGGAGTGTTCTTGAAGGCAATCTTTAGTATGGTTTTGTTAAAACCAAACCATGACGGCAATAGGGTAACTACCTACATAAAGTTATGCTTGTAAAACATATATATAAAAAAAAGAAAAAAAAAAAAACACCAGCTTCTGATGGTAACACTTAACTTGTTTTCCAGCTGTTCAAAATATTTAACTGAAAGTTTTATTTATTTAGTGGTATTTAGTTAGCTATTTAGTTAATGTTTCTAAAAGTTTTATGGCTTTGGAAACTGGTAGTTGTGGTTTACTACTCTTATTACTCCAGAAACATTGTGAACAGTCTATAAAAGTAGTCCCAGCTTGTCATCACGTAACACAGGTGGAAGGCTTCCTAAGGCTTCCAATTGTATTTGAGGCCATAAATTTCTTGGGCCTTAACTGAGGCACCTGCCGTTGATAATAGATGTGTGTCGGATGTGAAATGAAAGTGTGAAACGTGGTATTTTGTTCAAAGAAACGAGTCGTATAAAAATGTCTGATTGCATACAATGAAAATTGCTTCATGTGACAAGTAATCTTTTTAGTACTGGCGTAGAACAAACATTTGTTAATTATTTTCTATACTGTTAAGGCTTTCAGTTTTGGATATAGAATTCTGTGTATCTTGCATGTGAAATCATCTTTTTCATTCAAAGTTTCCATACCAAATATTTTTGCCCTGTAACCCAAATGTTCAGCTCCTAGGAAGCTTCTAACCTCTGTCATATAATTTCATGAACAACTACATTTATGGACAGTCGGGAGTAAAAACACTACAAAGATGTGACTACCACTTTCCAAAGCCATAAAGTGCTACATGCTTCAAGTCATTATAACAGTTAATGAATAAAAGCTTTGTAAGGAAGAAGCAGGAAAAAGCACTGTGAGAACCCTAGATTTCCAAGGTAGTGAATTCTGCTGACTTAACAGAGCTTGACTAGTATTACTCAGCAATATATCTCAGCTATATAAAGCCCATGTTAAAGGATAATGACAAAGTCAACTATCCAGTGGGTCAAGGGCATGTTGACAGGGAAAGGGCTGGGGACATATGCCCTAGTGGATATAGAAAATGAGTTGCAGTCCATATATCCCACACCCACTCTCTTTTTGAGACTGAGAACATACACTCCACTATTGTGTACATGTCTATCCATGATCTATGTGATTTTAAACCCCTTGAGATATAACTGCACTCTCTCCATTCCCTCCCCCCTCCCCTTCTCTTTCCCCTTTTCTTTTCCCATACTCTTCTCCAATAGCTTCCCAACATAATCTCAGAGAAGCCTATGTATCTTAAATGATCCTAGGAACCAAATCAAGATCATGTTGGGGCTAGTCAACTGGAAGGGTCAAGGGGAAGGGATATCCTAAGTTGCACCCCTTCCCTTCTTCCCTAAAGTTTCACCCCTTCCCCTTGTTCCCTTTGTTACCTGAGGAAGTATGACTAGAAAATGTCAAGTTTAGAAACATGAAATAGAGATGGATGTGGATTGTCAGCAGCAAGAGTGGGGAGGGGGGGTTGGGGAACAAAAACTCCTTCCCCAGGTATACCATTTAAAAGGATTATACTATTCCCTCAGGAAGTTCTTGTAGAAGACGACAAAGAGGAAGAGACAGATAGGGGCTGTCTGCAGCAAGAATGGGGTGGCAGTGGAGAAGGGATCCCCCTTAACTAGCCATAAAAATTAAAACGATAAAAGTCTTACCTGAGGAAATACATGTAGAAGATGACAAAGGTGAAAAACATGAGGCATAAGTAGATGGGTACAGTCAGCAGGATTCCCATCAGTCCATTGTTGTGGATTCGATAAAAATGGTAGTAGAGTTTGACAGCATCTGCGATGGGTTCATCCCCAACCTCGAAGTCATATCTCTGTTAAATTAAGTAAGGACAAATTCTTTAATCACAAAACTTGTTGAGAAACAGATTAATCCTATCAAGTAGTGTCACTTCTTATCATCCCATTTTAATGGGATTAATTTTTAAACATGAACTAAGAAATGTTCTATGTTATATATTCTCTGACACTGTCAATTCAGCAGTTCAAAAAGCCCATAGGGCAGACCCATTTGGGTGTCACTCCTCATCAGAAGGCTAGTAATCAATTGTTTATAGCTGCTGAAGTACACACTCTTGTGTCAGTTATCACGTCATTGAAGGGGCTGCTACTAACAGGGCCCCAGGGACTGGAATCCAAAAACACAGGAGTTGCCAAAGCCTAATTACTACCCAATCAGATTACTACCATTTCATCTTAAGAAATACAATTTTTTCCTTTGGTGTTAACCTTCTTCACTGTCCACACTTCCCTTTGGTCATAAACAGGTGCTGTGTCCGAGAAGATAAAGGCATTGGCATTTGAAGCGATAAAGCTTGACAATTGCGAGGTTTAGGGTTCAATCCCCAGTCAGGTTAAAGTAAGGTTGGTTTTTCATCCAACAGAATCAACAGTTTTCCCATGTGAACTTGCCTTTCAGAAGAAAGCAAATTTGATCTAAAACTGTAGAGTTGGTTAGCCACCTGATGTAAAGTTGGAAGGGATGTAGGCTTTGACCACATTTGTGGTCACTTTAGCATGTAAAACAACTGCCCTTCAAGGCCTGAATTGTGATAACTGTCCATCCTCTCTCTCGCTGACCTTACTGCACATAAGCCTTTCTCTTGTTTCTTAAGGGTCATACCTCCTTTTAGGAGTAGTTTCAGGTTTTCCCCAGCAGTGTTTAGAAACCCAGAAGAATTCACTTTTCAAAGGTCAAACAGTACAGTCACTGACCACCTACTTGTGGAGGTCAATCAATTAAGACTCTGCCACTGTGATGGTCAAACCTGTTTTCAGTTATTATTTTGTTATGAATATTTAGATCCTGTACTGCTTCTCTTCCAAAAAATAAAAATAGTATGAGCACATATTCACCAATGGTGCAGTTCATACTTGTGTCTTAAAAAAATAAAGACATTTCACGGTGCTTGCAGATTTTACACAATATTTCCGTTACGAGGTGAAGTCCAATTAACGAAATGTTTTTTCTGGGTTCTTTCTTTGTCATCTAAGTAGTAATCAAGGCTACATAAAACATCAGTACACTTCACAGTTTGTTATTTCAACAGATGCTTGGCTAACATCAACCCGATTCATCTGTGCTATGTTTTTCTAAATCCCATCCGTGACAGGACATATACTCCTTTTTTTTTTCTTCTTAAAACTAAATGAAAACAAGTAGACAAAATGACGACAGAACACTAGCTGAATAGCCTAACCTTCACTTTAGCATGAGTGTACTCATCAGTCGACCGTAAGTTAGGGGGCTGCTGATTCATTTTCAAACCAGCTACCAACTGACAAATGTAACAATACTAGTCAACTTGGCTTGGCATCAAATTCACTGTCACAATGTAAAACCAGTTTCTACCCAGGTCAGCAGTACTTCTCAACAAAGGCTTGTACATATGCCTCAACTTTGTTGAAGCCATTTAAGTCAGCTCTTTGATTACCTCGCAGTTGCAATGTTTTTCATTGGTGGCAGAGCAAGAGAGTCAGAAGGAGCACAAGTGGTGTTTAGGGGTGCTCTGTAGTAAGTACTCCCCTAATGCCCTGCAATTCATCTCAGCCGCTGCTTCAGTTCTCAACCATTTCTCTTAAATTTGCCCACCTGAGAGAAAACTGTTTTGCCATCCTCAAATATTTTTACAAACATGTACCATGCATTTTTAATCACTTTCTTTCACACACTATGATAAGTACCTTGACTATTATAATTCAAGTTCAAGTTCAATAACCTTATATGATGCACTATTTAAAATAATGATTCTGATGCCCATTACAAAAGAGAAAGTGGAAAAGCAAAAAGACAAAGTTAAAGGATAAGATACCATTGAAGGCATCACTAGGGGTAGGCTTTCAAAAAGCTCTGGAAGTGTTCCAGAGAGCCTGCTGACTCACTTTATGTAATATGACAGGCACAGATTCAGGATTTAAGGAAAAAGTGGGGCTCACTTTGTGGCTAAGAAGGCTTTCGATAAATCCTACAGGAATGAAAACCAGAAGTCTCAAAGGGGATGAGGGGGGGGAGGTCTGAAGGTCCTTACCCAGAAAATTTTGCATCTAAACTTTTTAGATGCAAATTCCTGGCACCTGGCAATCAAATCAGTAGACAAGCAAACAGAATTTTTGTGACATAAGATGTCATTATAGGCATGATTGCTGCAACATTGACATATTACATCGTTCAAAATGACAAAGATGAAAGGTCAGGTTTTCTCTCCTTGGGACAGTTTGCAGGGAATTAAATATGATTACATGAAGTTTTCTGGCACATGCAAACCACCATAGGCTTGCTCTAAGAAGCATTTTGATATCGTTGTCAATTATTCTGCAGTTTCATATGACTATTTTGAAATTTCAGAACAGGCTACCCAATAGTTATGATCATTCAGTACCTTAGTACCTAACAATGAACAAGATAGGAAAACAGAGCAGTCTGCTAATCAGATCAGATTCAGGACTACTAGCATTCCTACCCCCCCCCCTACTATTACTTTCTTCACCCCAAGGTATCACAGTTGCCCTGGCAATCCACATGGACCCAGCTGAGAAGTAATCACTGATTGAAACAAAAGGAAATTGCAATATTTTGAAAAGATTTTGGCTGAAAATACCTCCTAGATTTTGGGACACAATCCTTCCCACTTGCCTGTTACGATCACCATTTAAGCATTGTGTTAACGAAGCCTAAAAATATAACAATGGGATCATGTTAAATAACAGTGTGCCAACAAAACACATAGCTTCTTTGATCAGAGAACTCCTTCGAGGTTAAAGTTTCGTTTTCCTTCTCCGACATCCGTCCACAAGGCCTAGACAAAAAGCTCAACATGTTCCCCCATGAATAGAGAACCAGAGACAGGATTGGTGGAATGAAAGGGGAACCCCACTCTTAACAAAATTCGTGTTGGCTGATTTATCAAATCTGGTTTGTAATGTGGTTCACTACTTCACAGTAATACTTAAAAATACTATTACAAACCTAAAATGATGTGTACCAGATTATAAGTAAGGATTTTATAATATCCAAACATACACCCCTTTTTCCTGCCTCCCCCTTAGAGCTCTCCCCAAGATTTCCCCTTTCCATCCTCATTTTCAGACATCAAACCCTGTCCCTGTTAACGTTCATCACACAAAAGCCACCTGACTTCTACAACAATAAAGGAAAATAGTTGACAACAAACATTTTGAGTTTTCTAGCAGCTTGCCATCATGGCAGTTGACTGAAAGCCACCACTTTTGTTTTCACTCTTAAAGGGGAAAGTCATAGTACTTGCCAAAGAAGCATTTTGATTAACATGTTAAAGCATATAAGCTTAGGCCAAGGACTCACTGTTACCTGTTCTTGTGCAGTAATAATAAAGCTGAATACTAGGCTAGGCTAAGTGTAAAAGCTTCTATTCTGTCCTGGTTACACAAGCCACTCTGACATAACTTTGGCACTGAATGGCATTTTGATGGTTTTTACAGTGCTAAGAAACCTCAAAAGAGGAACTATGCATGACTGTTATGAGCCCTCTTTATATTAAACCGGGTTCTCATTGAAAACTCATGATGTGATCCTGAAGTCCAGGTCAGGCTCCAGTGTAATTAAAGACTAGATCTGAGACAGATTCATTCTTATTTGGCTGGAGGAACTGATCAAGAGAGAACAAAGTTCACTTCATTTGGTATACAGTCCCATTAGATGTACTTTGATGTTCATTTGCTACTTGTATATTCATGTCTTAGCTAGCTTAGCTACCTTCAAAAAGCAGCAAGACATGTTTCTAGTGTACATACCGAGGATAAATGGTGATATTTAGATGACATTTTGCTTGCCTGAGATACATGTATACTTTCACCAACTGAACCACCATGGAAAATGCTGGTATCCATTAAACTTTTTGTGATGCATGACCTTGTGAAAGGCAAATGGCTACCACAGACTTGTGCTTTTAAGTGCTTTAGAGGAGGATTAATATACAGACCTACCAAATCACAGATTTTCTCAGTTTCAAGAAATTTATTCCAATCTTACATCCTCATGGAAATCCCCCAGACTTCATCAAATCTAGATCTAATTGTAATACAGTCTAAAGTTTATTGGTAATTTCTGTCTATCATTTTTTGCTAACCAGCAAAACAATTGTTGTCAGCCCCAAACATGATACAGCCAAGGTTAACATGTGGGGTGCAAGTGGGTGATGTCCCGTTGTTTGTGGACTCAAAATATTAGAACAACTTGATAATTTAAGTATAATTTTTTTACAGTTTGCTACTGACATGACCTCTCACAGAGGTTAGAGGATTAGCTCCAGTTCAACTACAAAACACCCAATTAACATAAACAATGTCAGAGCCCAAGGCTTGTCAATTTCAAACCAAATTTGCATTCCCTCTGTTTAGAACTTTACTTTAAATCACTTAAGTGAGCACTCCTTCCTACAAAAACTCATTTAACTTTGACCCAGCCAGGAGTTAAATTTTGACCCAGAACATGGTTGTAGCCCACACCCTGTGACTGCATAGCCTTATTTCTAACGAAAACAATATCCACTCTGCTACAGAACAAGTAACAAACACAACTTTGTTTTCTCAAATTAATAATAAACACCACAAGTCTCACAGTTTATTTCAATTGTTCTTTTAAGCATATGATATCAATGGGTATATTTAAATAAAAAAAATTCCAATCTATCTTTGGATCTTACTAGGCCCTTTCATTTTCATAATTAAGAACAATGACACTGGCACTTTGCTATAAAAAGGACCTAGACTCCGGTTTCATTTTTCTTTTATCCTTTGAGCTGATTATATTTATGTATTTTACGTCATTTCAATACCAAGCTCACTTTGAAGACAAAACAGGTTTTAACTACCAACACTATTTACAGGGAATGCATTTTGTCATAGTAAGGGTGTGATTTTTACGGGGGAGTTTATTTCAGCGGCCATAGGGAGGGGGCGTTTTGTCCTGGGGTTTGGTATTTCTTATACTAATACTTTAAACCTACAAGCCATGGTTACTTTCACCTTTGAAAAAATGACGAAATAAAATCTGTTCTTTTCAAAAGTTTCGCTGCAAAATAGCTTCTTGCATGATAAATTGACAAATATTTTGCAAGGATATTTAAAAGGGTGCAAGCCAAAATAAGATTGCCTATGTCAACTTAATTCTTTCAAAACTGATTCGCACATAATTGCCTTATTTTATAATTCTGTTATCTGTAATGTCTGAACTCGAATGAAAGTTTCAAAGAACATTCTTCTGAGGGATGGTAGTACCATATAGGAGAAGTCTGCCTTCAATTGATTTAGTCTACCAGAGCCAACTAAAGCATAAGCCGTTGATGTTGTGGGAAAGACCCTAGCCATCTTTTTTACAATTAAATATCTTCTCCTTTTATTGGGCAGAGAAGGAGAATGAGACCACTGATTTTGGGCTTGCATGGTATCGTAAAAAATGACAACCAGCATAATCGGACAATACAACTGTATTCATGATCGACTCATGAAAGTAATGAAAGATTAGTGAATGAGCCGTATGAATTTAGGTCATCTTAATGCTTCTTTTAATTGGCATTTCTGTGTGTGAAGTTGTAAATATTTACATATTTTTCATTTTTTTTCTTAATTGCTTTATAATTTTTTAAATTTTTTGTATATACTTTATTTCTTTTTGAAAATAATTGTAACTAGTTGAAACGTGTAACAACTTGTAACAAATGGTATCAGTGTTATAACTGGTAAAGCATGCAAGCTTGACTGATGTCATATACAAAGAACGATAGCTGTTCCTTCCTAAGATAAACCATAGATTTTCACCACTAGACTTCAGAATATGGGGGCTGAAGGTGGGGGCAGGTTTGAGTATTGTCCTCTTTCACATGATTCCTTTTTACTCTAAGTATTGTACTATTTTTATAATTATCCCTATCTTTACATTCTGTATTTTTATGTTCATCTTTTGTTCTACTTTCTTTCCACTGCTATGTCTGTACTCTTTGTACCTTTTGATTTAATTGTTGGTTTTATTGTCTTAATTTGTGCTGTATTTTACCGCAATTATGCAATTTCCTATTTCAATGCAACAAAATCAATTATTATCCAATCAAATGATAACTGTATGCCATACACAACAAGTTTAACAGCACTAAACATGCATTACTAGAGTGTCTGTACTTACAGCACATCAAAGCTTTGTATTAAATGAACACTCAGGGGAGATAATATGAAGTTTTCATAAAATCTGAGAAGCTTTTTCATTGTTATGAAATTTATATAAATATTCATTTCACAGCAGTGTACTCTATTGCTATATGGGAAATCTACAATGTCTTTCAGGCAGTGGTTGAGCAAAGCTTTTGTATTTATTTCTATGATCTTTACACATGTAAATGAAATATATATATCAGCGCTGAACATCAAGGACTGCCCCGTTGCCCAGGGCAAGTAAAAAGTTCTTCATCTTCATCCAGTTGAGTGCTAACTTCAAAAACTGAAGACTCCTGCACTAGAGAGGCATAATGAC
>WURT03141904.1:0-11203 GCA_009936505.3 Holothuria glaberrima | reverse complement strand
GACAAGCCCACCAATTCCTCCCAAAATGTTTTGTAAAATTCAGTAGGGAGACCGTCAGAACCTGGTGATTTACTATTAGACATAGATAGCAAGGATCGACTTAGTTCACCTAAACTAAGGTTACCCTCACAAGTCAGTTGCTGTTCCGACGAGAGCTTATCGTGAGGTAGATTAAAATTAGTATAAAAATCGTTCGAGCTTATGTATCTACGTTTAGTATATAATTCACACCAAAATCAATGAGCTTCATTCAATGTGTCCTTTTGTGAACAAATAGTAATGTTATTACTTAAAAATAAGTTTATGTGGGATTTATTCCTTTTCTCCAAATTGAGAAAATATTTTTTGGATTTTTTTCTCCTTTTCCGACCAACGAGCTCTGGATCTCACAATAATACCACGAAATTTATACTCGTAGTGAGCATCCAGGGCAGCTCTGGCCGCATGTAATTGATGTTTAATTGACTCAGATACGGGGAATTTGCATTTTGCTGCTTTAGTCTGGGAAGCTTCTCTATCAATTCACGTTCATTTTGTTTACGTTGGATGGCGTGGGAGCTTGAGTAATCAATCGACGCAGATCTAATATTAACCTTACAAGTCTCCATAATAGACTAGGGTCACCATTACAGGTATTTACAATGTCTTGAATTGTGCTTTTAATAAGATCAATGTAGACAGGGTCACTTAAGAGAGATGTGTTCAACTTCCACATACCTCTTCCTCTAGCAAGACCAATCCTTTAAGTAAGGGACACACATGAGTGATCCGAGCCAAATAGGGACGAGATCGAAGTATCTGAGATGGGATTTCTTAGGTGGCTGGAGACAATAAAATAGTCTAGTCTACAATGAATAGAGGCGTCGATGTTAGAACTCCAAGTAAAAAAAATAGTTTTGGGGTTTGTATCTCTCCAAATATCAATCAAATCATGCTAGTTCATAATGTTAATCAAATTTGTACGGGCACGAAAATTTGTTCACGGTAAAACACCAATTTTGTTAAGATCTAGATTAGGGACCAGGTTGAAGTCGACTCCCCAAATAATAGCATTCCAATCATGACTTGTAATATGATGCCCGATATGATTAAAGAGCTCCTCCCTGTCAGTTTTAAACCCATAAATGTTGATTAGTTCCAGTTCCACATTACTAATATTAACGTTAAGAATAACAAAGCGACCATCGTTATCATTGATAAAATTACAAAAGGAAAATGAAACTCTAGGTCTAACAAGAATTGCTACTCCCCTAATAAGAGGAGTACTATGTGAAAATATAATTTTCCACCCCATTCATTTGCCCATTTTTTCGTCTGTGTTTACAGAGTGAGTTTCTTGTAGGAAGATAACATCAAAGGTATTTCTATGGAAATAAGCGAATAGATTTCGTCCCTTCTTACTGAGGGAACTGACTAATGCAATTGAAAACTTTGTTCAGCACGGTATTTTCTTTCAAAGCATGGGCGTCTCCTACGAACCACACTATTATGACTAGCAGCTTTGAAATAAGGGTCACTGAAAGTAATCATATACGTCATTAAATGCACCATGGTCCTTACAAATAAAATCACAAACCTACCTATGTACAGGGAATCGCAATTCTCGATACATTTTTCGTCGTGTTTCTCATGGGCCTCATATGAATTGATGTATCAAAGCAGGGCTTTACGGCTGTGCGTAGGAAAACTTTGGTGGAAATATCTCGTTATAACTTCACTAAATAACCAATTCCAAAACCTCACCACGCCTCCCACTGTTCACTTTCCCAACTTACTACCACCAATACCGTATCGGTCTGAGACTATTCCCATGGAATACCTATTGTGCAGCCCCTTCCAATTGCTCCAATTATGTTCGGTTCGATGGTTTCAGTATCGCTTTCTTAATAGAATCATCCCTACAAACAAGTATTTGTACACAAAAAGGGTTACCCTGGTTTGAAGGGAGTTGCTACAGTATTTACATGTGTGTACTTTCTGCTCAGTCTTCATTGAAACAATTCCACACCTGTTTTTCAATGTTACTTCGCTCGAAGAATCTGGGATCATTTGCGGGATGTCTTCTCCACTGTTAAAATTCAAATGAATTTCGATGATGAATGTACCATTTTATTTGGTTTTTTATAGTGATAGAATATCTAATTTAATCCTCGTGTTGGTAAAAATGTATATTTTTCATTGTAAAAAGTTAAAGGGGCATCCGAGTGTTCATGGAACACTTGTTTACTTAAAAATTATTTTATATTGCAAAAGTTTATTTTTCAGAAGAATATGTTGGAAAACATTTGGGGAAGATATTGGCTTCCCTGGATGAATTTGTTTTCGATTTAATTTGATCGTTTTATGTGAAGATTTAATGTGTATGTGTCTTATGATACCCTTCTTTGCATTTGTATTCCTCGTATAATGCATTTCAACTTTCCTTTTACAATTGATGTATTTTTTGTGTTGATCGGTTGACACGAAGTCACCAAAATGTCAAGAGCAATAGAGAGCAAATAAAAAAGAAAATTAAAAACAAATACTGCATCGGGTTTCCTGTTGAACATATTGTTTGTCAGGGTTGGCAATTGTCCGGGTAAGAATTGCCATGAAGATGAAAAATATGGAAATTGACGATTCTCGCAAAATATAATCATTCTTTACCAAAATAAAGACTTCAAAGGATATCAATGTAATGGTTGTTAAATATTCAAGCAAGCTAAATTGTCAATCAATCAGACCATGCTTAGATCAAATGCAAAAAATACATTATGTAATGAAGCAGCAAACATTGTAAAGAAAAATGTTAAAAACGGTGTTCAAATATGTCGTGGGGGCTTAAATTTACTTATGTTAAACAATGATTTAGTGTTGTTCAATAAACTTCATTAAGTGCTTAATCACTTTTGGTGCTAATTTGAATCATCCCCTTGTTGTGCTTCCAAATAGTCACCTAACAGATTTTTATTCTGTGAAAAAAAACAGTAGTTATGCAATGTTAATTACTTTCAGATTTAATATAATAAATGTAATTTAACATTTTTTTTCATGGATGTAACTTGTAATAAAAATTCTGTTAATAGACAAAAACGTTAGGGAATAAAAGTATGTCGTAAAAACTTGAAAATGTTGTTTTTGCCGAAATGGCAATTTGACTAACTCTCTCTTCTTTTAAGATGAAATAAAGAACAGCGTATTTATGTAAAGGAGGAAATGGAAGTTTACTGTACAATATGCCTTTCAATTTATAGATGTTTTTATCAGTATCGAGGTATTTTACATGCAAAATCTCTCAGGGTTAATAATTGCATACCATAGTCTTTCAAAGTAATGTCCCTCCTCCGGGTTTATGTGATCGTTTACATAAGAAATTGCATCTAGATAGAATGCTTTTGGGTGCTTTCTGATGTTTTCTTTAGTAGCAGAGAAACAACCACTTAAACAGCGGGGTACCCGTGGGGGTGGTTTACAACCGAACAGAGTTTGGTAAAGGTCACGAAGTGTAATGGTTGCTTTTCGCATGGCCCCGCTTCGATACTCCTGCAACCATTTTGTAATGTGTTTTATTTTATCCCAACTTTTTATTATTCCGGATTTCACGCAAAAGATGTTAGATTTAGCTTGAGCAACAAAAGTCATAGCTTCTTTGAAACAATGTGAGCTGTTTAATCCATCACCCTGAAGGAATACTGTAATATTGGCAAGGTTATCGTAATTCTGAATGATATGATGCAGGTAAGTGTGGCCTTCTCTTCCAACGTTTGGTAATCTTTCCCATTTGTTAACATAAAAAGGAGGACCACTATCGTTTGATTTATGGTAGACTTTGCTGTAATCAGCAATCGGTTTCATCCAACTAAGGTCCTCGTTGTAATGAGAAATTACAAATTCGTACTCAGGATTTTGATCGATAAAGCGTCCTGCATTCCTCTGTGAATTGACAATGTTGGGATTGGGATAAGTCACTTCAGGTTCATTTCTTAGTATTTTGTCTAGTATCTCCACTCCTTGCATGAAAGAATGGTCCTGGTTAGAAACCTCGTACCTCCATCCTCCAAATCTTCCTCGGGAATAAATATTCATAGACTCCAACCAAGGTTGAACAATATCAAGAATCTTTTCCCTCGTCAAAGAAGGTATTGGGTAGCCGTGGTCAAGTCGACGATGATATCGAGACACAACATTATCGGCCGAAATAAACCCATATAAAACCAAAGCATCGATAGTGTCCTGAATAATATTCTCTTTAGTCCACCTGCTGGAACCATTGTCGTCTTTTGGTTCAGCTGACTCACACATCAAGGACCAAAAGACTTTTGCATTAGGAACGTTATCTTCGGAGAAATTCGAGAACAACGTGACCCGATAAAATGGGGAATCTGTGTCCGGGAAGTACATCCACGACTTGCCCTTCAAAATGGCTGGAGGTTGTCCCGAGAGACCTATGCCCACTACATGGGTATGAGAGTACCGTAGCTGAGAGACGAGCGTTTTCATGTGGTCTAATTGCTTGATTTTGTTAGATGTAATTAAGTTGACCAGCACATCCAGAGGTATTGTTGAAATTAAATGTTTGTACATTATCGATCGGGTACAACTATTATGCTCCTTAGTCTTGTAGTATAATTCTTTCAATTCAATATTTATTCTGATCACCTTTGAGTTAAATTGAAACCACTCAGTCGGAATTAGCTTAGCTACACCTTTCCATATGCCACCGGTGCCGTTATATCTTGGATATCGAAAAAATCTGTTAGGTCCCCAATCAGATTGTTGAATCTTCTTTCCAGATTTATAGTTTGAAATTTTTTCCTTTATAAGATCAATGTCGGGAACTGCTACCCCATCACCAACCCAGACAGAATTCATCTCCTTTGTGTCAATTGTCCAAAACTTCCTATTATATTTTCTCATAAAGAAATCACATAAGCCCTGACCAAAGTTTTGAAGCAACCAGTCATCAAAATTTTCGGGTTTGTCTTTTCTCGGAGGGAGGGCTATTGTTTCAAGGCCGTTTAAACATTTTGTTTGATCTACATCGTCCATAAGCTCTATGTGGTTTTGAACAGGATAAGGTATAAACCTCCTAGTCCCGTCTGATCCCATCATGAATGCAAAAGCTGCTCTTACTCGTTGATTCCATTCTGGTACAGCTCTGTCTAGAGTTTTATCAAAGTAATCATAGTGAGAAAAGATCACATGACCTTCCATATCCCACAGAAATCCACGCTCGTCTTTTTCTGATGACGTGAGACCCCCCGGTTCTTTTCCTTGCTCCAAGATGGTAATAGTGGTATTGCCGAAACCCTTTCTAAGTTCATGGCGTCTAAGAGCAGCCCCAAGACCGGTCGGATCGGATCCTATGATAACGACGTCACGATGAATAGCAGCATCATTACAATTATATTTCCTGAATCTGATTTTGGATGGTCCGTCTCTTCTATAGATCAAGCCATTGTCTACAGAAGTACGGTATGCTTTATTCAGTGATGATGTGTATTTGTCTGAGGAGAAATAAAAACAAATCACATTAAGATCCTAAAATTAGAACATCTTAAAGGAAAATATTGCGTTCTCCAGACTTCTAATTGAATCTATCCTGTTTTACATACGATCAGGTCACTTTCGATGAAAGAGGGGTAACTGGGAAAAAATCCTGGCTGGTTTTCACTAATTAACAAGTAATTAACCTTTTTGTAACAACTGACAAATTTGTTCACCCAAACAATTATGCATGCAAAACCACACCTTCGTCACTCCTGATTTGAAATCCACCAATCAAATCAATTACGTCAGACAATAACAAACGCCTTCTACAGCATGTACAAAATGTTCGTAAAATACGAACGAACTACTGGAGAATCGTTACTACGCTGTCTGTATTGAACTAACTACAGCTGGTATACTAAGGGGGTCTTATAAGTTCCCCGCTATTCTACACACAAAGTTATAGTTACTGTAATTCAAATTGTAGCCCTTGGGCCTTAGCAGGTTGTTTCGCTTTCAAAACAGCAGGATGTGAAAGAGATTAGTGGTGCTTCAGCAACTGCTACTGTACGTCGGTTAGTTAGGAAACGAAACGTTTACGAGCCTGTGATGCCACTCATCAAAAAATTATGTCCAAATATTCCACAAAGTACCAAAAATCATGTAAAATATTCCTCAACGTACCAAAACTTATGCACCGCAAATATTCCTCGAAGTACCACGAACGTTCGTTACCATTCTGTAACGATAGTGCACACAGTGTGGGTAGTAAACAGCATGGTGAAAAGGGAGATGTCACTGAATCTCATTGGGTGGGCTGTAAGTGGGATATGTGCTTTGGGTAAGCGTGGTCAACACGCATTGCGTAATGAGTGTATGACCCGGCGTAACGCTCTTCCTAAATAAATATGCAGCGGTGCAAACGTTTCATGTGGGCGAGGCTTATTGTTCGATAATGAGCCGGTTCAGTGAGGAAATTGTTGCTTCTTTTTGTCCATATTTCGTGAAATTCGTGTTGATCTGACTCAATTTATTTGTGATTCATGTTTGGAAGGGGAAAAGACCACAGTGGAATTACATTGGTGTCACTTTATGATATTTTTTCAAACGCAATATTTCCCTTTGATACTCTATTTACAAATTCCCAATTTTGGTGATATAATTGGCACAATATTCTCTGAGATACACATGTTGTAATAACTATGGCTTAAACTGGTTTTCCAACCTCATCTTTGTTTGTTCCACTCTGTATTATTATATGCTGATGCTGAAGGCTTCATCACCGTAGTAACCAGGGCTCAAAATAATTTTTCAACGACGAGGGTTCTTTTCAGAATGAAATCGCCCTGGCCATTTTATGAGGGCTATTTTAGAGACGCCGAGGGCTTTTCTGAGATTTGCGAAAATAGGAGTGTATCAAAGATGTAACACCTAATAAGTTGGAAAATTCATAGTTTTCTTCTATCAATTTAGTTGCATAGACAATGATACTTGCACAAACATGAAAGTTATGTTTTTCAGGCTGTTTATAGTGGAAACACTATCACGTCACGGGTACTACATTACTGGCCTGCTATTCTACACATGTGTGTCATGTGTGAACTGTACAGTGACCCTGAATCGCTCGGGTTGTACCTGCAACACTCTCACATATATAGCAGCTAAATGTTACATGCACCGTACGCCCGTAAGGTAGTATGTACGCCCAGCATGGGCGTAGGAAGCGGGGAGGGGGGACTGGGAAGGGGGCTGAATCCCCGAGTAAAAAAATGTTGGGATGGAACTATGCTTCCGCCCGCCTAGATACAAGGACGAAAACTCTTTCTTTGTCCCTTGTGTAAGAAATGTCAAAACTCAAATATCAGGGCCGTAGGAACCGGGGGGGGGCTGCAGCCCCTCCCAATAATTTTGCCATGCATACTTTTTTTTAACGCAATAGAAACGTCCAAAAAGTGAAACATGGAGAATTAAATAATGAATATCATTCTAAAAGTTATATCACCTATCATTCAGCCTATTCGTATTATATTAAAACAAATGACGTATCATTTCCGATATTCAGTCAATAAGGGAAAAAAAATCGTTTATGAAAGTATTTGAAAATAGCGACTCAATGTTGTACGACGTACTAAATTTGTCTTTCCGTGTCATTTTTGGAAATCTAAATGGTAAATGCGCCAACCATGGTGGCGCGTAGCGTACCTGCACGCCATCTTTTCAAAATGCACAAGTCAGCCCCCCAATCGAAATTACCTTCCGACGTCACTGAATATCCCAAAATGTTGGGTTAAGGGGAGGTGATGTCCCCTCCCCTTAAGAAAAGGCATATCCATGACTGATCTGTCAACATGGCAGCCCCGTGCAGCCCGTACACGTACGGCCGTGACGCTCGTGTGCTATAAGGCCCTACTGTGGCCTACTAATTCCGCTAATTTGGTACCAACGTATAACTGGTGTGGAACATGAAACCATACCTTTAAATCGTGAGAAAATCTGAAAACAACTTTTCAAAATGAATGGGATCCATGTAATTTTAATGAATATATTTTGTTAAAAGAAACCATAAGGCTAACAGATTCTGAGAGATCGCACGGGCGATTGTGGAAATATAAATTATTTTTTTTCGCCCTCCGGAATTTTTTCAAGGGACGATTTTGTAACTTTGTCGGGCGAATCTTCCACAGCCCCCGTATATTTTGAGGGCTGAGATTAACCTATCTTCACCTGATCGGCCGCAGTCGGTGTCACATGGGTCTGGTCGTCGATGAAGAATTGTAGTGCGGCGCGGAGCGTGTTAATGGCGTTTCCGGAAGGTGGCTCGCATATATTAGACTAGAAGAGATAAAGCAACGTCCGTTCCAGGGACCGCAGAGATGGGGGGGGGGGCTGCTACGGGGGCTTCAGTCTCCGCACTTTTTCTGCCGTTGGCATTTTGGGCCGCCTCAAAGGCTTTTATTTGGTTGAATATATTGGCCGCTTTGATGATTAGCCTCCCGCCACCACTTCAGAATTGGTTCCGAGGTCCCTGCCGTTCAGGAATGATCACAAAGATGTGCAAAACAGTGAGATAATTGTTAGGATGAGTAATCAGATACCAGAAGGACTGGCTGGTGTATATAAATGATAGAACACCAGTAGGAGAAACGTTGAACGTTGAAGTGTGGAGGTAACCCCAAAGTCACTGGAACAAAATCACGGTCAATTAATTAGAACGGGAAGCCTACAGGAGCTAAAAACTAGAAATCCATCCGTATTAATAGAAAGTGGATGTGGATACAGCTGGAATCAGTCTAGGAATCCACAAGGAAGAACAGAAAGTGGATATTAATTATGACGGAGCCACGCTCATTTAAGATAACGTGGTATAAACTGTGAGAGAAGTTTATGATATGAGAGGAGAGGTGTGTAGAATTCTCAGGCTGCTCACGGGGTAACTTGACTTTCATGCTGTAGCGTATCTTAGAAAGCTCTGATCCGCGATTGGTGCACTTACTCCTCGTGTTGTCAGCCTAGGCTTGTGTCGTATAATGGGACAGTCTAGAGCGCATGACATGGTTGTCTTATTTTTTGTATAATATACGCTACTTGTAAACATAATGGAATGTAATAAAATCATGGGATAGAAATAAGCATTAGATGAAATAAGCAATTTAAGGCTATATAGATAATTCCATGACAATGTCCATTGGAGAAGAACGAGAGAATGGCAAATTATGATAAGAATGCTATAATTCTCTCCTAGGAAACAAATCAAACCATGTGTTTCAAGTTTAAATTTCATCTTAAAATGTTATTTCCTGCAACTTTCAGTGGGCCTAACACTTACACCATTGGAGGGAATACTATTGTAGACCTATTTCGTTGATACTGAAATTTACTAACTTGGTATAGAAACATGAAAAAGGAATTGAAATTTACTGGTAAATATAAGTTAGATCAAACTTTCAAAAATTTAGAAGCTAACATTCTGTAGCACGTTCATGTTTGTATGTGCAGAGATTTGGGTCTATAGCTATACATTTCGAAGCCCAATTAAAAGTATTTTATGTAAATTAAGAAATAAATAATAAAAGTCGATTACAACTCGAAGAAAAAGAGTATGCACACGTAGAGATAATGACCGATGTACTATTGACTTAGGTAATGACCAGACGACATGAAATATCTAACAGTGGCAAAAACAAAAAATTACAGTGTGAAAAAACACCAAAACTTGTCAAGCAATACATACTTATGGATAACAGGTAGAAGGCACTTTGGTAAATCATGGAGCCATTAATAGCTCCATGGGTAGATATACTGCATCCATGAAGAAATTCCAGTCTGGGATAATGTAATGCAATGATTACTGTAGACTTAAAGGGAAAATGCAGCCCCCCCAATCTGAAGCAGAGTACCCCGGTACACTAGGTTCAGGAATGGCTCCTATGAATCATGT
This sequence comes from Holothuria glaberrima, assembly GCA_009936505.3. Lineage (NCBI taxonomy): Eukaryota > Metazoa > Echinodermata > Holothuroidea > Aspidochirotida > Holothuriidae > Holothuria > Holothuria glaberrima. The sequence goes on along the minus strand of WURT03141904.1, from coordinate 1,296 downwards.
GACAATATTTTTGTCACTTATTTTCTAAATTTATGCAGAATAACTCATTGGTTTGTCCGCAATATGCAATGATTTGACACGGGAACATTACGAAAATACTTGTGATAGAAATAAGCAGAGATCTGTAAGATTTAGCAAATATTTGAAAATGAACTGGGGGGACTGCCTTCTCCCTTTAAAGATTCATGCTATAGCAGGGCCTTCTATACATTAAAATAAGGCTCGGGGTTTTACCATTTGGTAGCCTATACGCATAAGGGCATCCGCCAACGATCTAATGCAGTGTGATTTTTGTTCTCCCGTATGAGATCCTTACGGGCCAGCCCAGATAGTGCTTTGAGACGGGTACGAAAAAAAAACAAGTTTTAAATATTTACAGTAGAATGTTACGTTTAACTGTGTGAAAAGTATTTTTTATGATTTTTTTATTATTGATTCCTTGCCGAAGGCAGGTAAGGAATCTATGCGATGGTGATGTCGTGTGTGTGTGTGTGTATGTTTGTGTAGGTGACGCCTAGCTTGTAAACATATCTCAAGATAGCAATGACCGACACTTTTCATATTTGGTATATGGATTTGTCATGTTGAGAGGTAGAACCCTATTGTTTCTGGTGGAGGTCAAAGGTCATCTGGGTCATCAGAGGTCAAAACCCCAAAACCTTGTAAACACGATATCTCAAGGCAGGAATGACGGACACTTTTCTTATTTGGTGTATAAATTTGTCATGTTGAGAAGAAGAATCCTATTGTTTTTGGTGGAGGTCAGAGGTCATATGAGGTCACCGGTGGTAAAGCTGTGAAAACCTCGAAAATGCCTTGTAAACATCTTATCTCAAGATAGGAATGACTGACACTTTTCATATTCGGTATATAGATTTGTCATATTGAGAAGAAGAACCCCTCGTTGACTGTTGTGAATACTCTCATATTCGTCAGAAGTACTGCACTGTGCCAAACCCGATGATGTTATTTGATCACACGGACTAAGTTCATTTTTATCCCTTTATTCTAGCTGACACTATATAACACATATGTGTTGGTGTGTCGTTTAACCCCATCTAACTCGGGATGCCTTCCCTGAGAACAAATTGCACCGAATAAAAGCAACGGTTGGGACTGTGGTTAGTGCGTCCCCCAAAAAGCGGAGAGATGACTTGGTACTGACCAGGGCTCGCATCGGTCACACTTACCTTACCCATGCATATTTACTCCACGGGGTTGAAAGACCATATTGTATCCCATGTGATTGTGCTGTCACCGTTAGTCACATTCTCGTTGACTGTTACGAATACTCCC